>JAODAL010025101.1:0-59297 GCA_025379985.1 Phyllomedusa bahiana
GCTCACCACAGTTTTGGGGTTTTTTTTTACCCCCTCACCAAGCCTCCCCCTATTGTTTTAGTTTTGCGGGGGCGGCCGGTGGGAAATTTGGGGTCGTCCAAAACTTCTTCCATTTTAGGATGATGGAGGCCACTGTGCTCTTAGGAACCTTGAGTGCTACAGAAATTCTTTTGTAACCTTGGCCAGATCTGTGCCTTGCCACAATTCTGTCTCTGAGCTCCTTGGGCAGTTCGTTAGACTTCATGTTTCTCATGTGCTCTGACATGCACTGTGAGGTCTTATATAGACAGGTATGGGCCTTTCCTAATCAAGTCCAGTCAGTTTAATTAAACACAGCTGGACTCCAATGAAGGAGTAGAACCATCTCAAGGAGGATCAGAAGGAAATGGACAGCATGTGAGTTAAATGTGAATGTCACAGCAAAGGGTCTGAATACTTACGCCAATGTGATATTTCAGTTTTTCTTGTTTAATACATTTTCAAAAATATCTACATTTCTATTTTTTTTTTCTTTCAAGATGGGGTGCAGAGTTTATATTAATGAGCAAAAAAAATTACTTTTTGGATCTTACCAAATGGCTGCAATGAAAGAAAGAGTAAAAAATGTAAAGGGGTCTGAAAACTTTCCGTACCCCCTGTAACCCTGTATAGTTCTGTACACTAGTAGAGGAGCACTATATTATCTGATTCCACAAACTCACTTGTTGGTAGGGAGGCTGGGTCGCCAGGTGTTTTTCTTATACTTTTCATTGCTATAATAAGAAGCATACACTGGTTAAGTGCTGTATAATCAGATGAAACCTACAGAAATATCATGTAAATTGACAAATCTTGGCCAAATTAATCTATGATAACAAGATCATGTGTTTGATGTTAGAAAATAATAATATATAATACCGTAAATAATTACATTTTTCTATGAGTACATACCTGAATACACATGGTGCAGATTTCACCATAGATATCCATCTGTTGGAAAAGTGGAAAAAGAAGCATCATCACAAATATTCCACAACAGTCACTGCTCTTTGGCCAAAAATCAGCTTCAAGTATAAATTGTCCTTGATGCCCATAACAACCACAGAATCCAGCATTTATTTATCAAAGAGAACCTGTCACATGGATTATGCCCCCTTGCTGAGGACAGCACAAGCTAGTGACAGACATGCTGTTTCCAGCACTGTGTCCCTTATTCTGTAACATGCTGTTGCTTCAGAGTATTTAATGCTCAAATCTAGCATTTTTCAGATTGAGAGGAGTCCAGCTTATTCATGAGCAGGTGTTAGCCCCTCCCACCCATGACTAGCCCCGCCCACTCATGGCTGAGATTGATTCAACCATTTACTTTGAATAGGTGGAAACGTGAATAACTGTCAGGTGGTTTACCTGGGAACACCACAGTGTTTTGGGGTAAAACACACATGGTTTGGATTGGGTAACCTGCAGCTTAAAGTAACTGACAGGTTCCCTTTAAAATAAAAAAAAAGTGTTTTTAATTACATGTGTCGATAGCTATGATCACACATAATATAATTTAAGGACCCCAGGTTGCTGAAGTACAGCACAAAGATATCAGAAGTCCATGACCTGCCTTTATGCTCCCTACACCCAGCATCTGTTGTCCCTTGAGATCTCTCTGTATAGATGCTGAGTTAGATTTTATGAGGGAAGCAATTTCTACCGCACCTGACACAATTTACTTCAGGACAAAAGCTTGTGTTATCCCCAGCCCCACCAAAAATAGTACTAAGCCCTTGCCATTCTAGCTAGTTTTATTACACATGTTTCTAACCTATCAAACTTAATAGGTTTTTATCAGTTTGATTGCAAGCCTCAGGTGGGCAAGCTTCGATTTTGAAAATATGACTGATCCTCATAGAATAAGACTCTCTCTGGGCGTAGCAAAACACTCGCAGATTTGAGCATTAAACTGATACACGAAAAACTACTGCATCTAACAGAATAATTTACAGCAGCACTGGAGAAACAGCATGTCAATTAACTAGCTTAAGAATTCTGCCCTCAGGGCCAGGGGCAAGGAGCATAATCTATAATAGTGCAACAGGTTCTCTTTAAAGTGAAACAACAAAATAATAACTTATAAAAAGTTCTAATATCACCCCCGCTTTTGTCATATTTACAAATAAAAACTATGAAATAATAAACGAATTTTTACATGTAATTTTGCGGAATCTCTGCATCTGTAAAATCGACTATTAAAATAAGAACATAAAATATCGTCCGTTATATTTGCGAACACAGTAGAAGAAAAAAAATTCCAAATGCCAAAACTGAGGTTTTTTTGGTCATTTCACATCCCTAAAAATTTTAATAAAAGTGATCAAAAAAGTCACAATGATATTTGTACCCTAGTGACATAAATAAAAAGAGTAGACTTCAGCTCGTATAAAAAAATGTAGCTCCCTCATTACTCAATTCCATAGGTAGTGAGTGAAGTACAAAAAAGTAATATAGTCCACATAAAAAGTGGCACAGTACTGCAAAAATGTATGAAACATCAGAGAGAATTATACTATTATTTGTTTGAATATTTTATCGGTACCCAAAATACAAGAACCAAAACCCGCATGATTGGGGCGTTATTCGCACTGCGTAATTTGAATCAACCCTGAAGAATATGCCTGAACTAAGAAGATCATTGTTTTCTAACCAAAATAATAAAACACCGTAAAAAACAAAACCCCCCACAAAGATGGCGCAAGTACGGTTTTTTTTACGTTGTGCCCTACTTGGTCAATACTGTTTTGTGGGTTATTCCTAACTCTAATGAGGCATAACAGCAAAGAGTGATAATTTAAAGCACGCGAATTAGAAAGTACAGTTGGTAGGGAAGTGTCCCGTAAAATGAAAGCCCTCATATGTCTATATAGGTTGAAAAATAAAAAAAGTTATGGCTCTGGGAATTTGGGGAGAGATAAAGGAACGTGACAAAAGAAAATAGGTCTCGGCGTTAAGTGGTTGAGCTATGCAGGAACAATAATACATGGATTCTAATTAGTTGTAACTCCTTACTGACATATTCTGTATATTTACAGCATGGCGTCGGTAAGAGTGTATGGAGCGAGCTCACTTCCTGAACCCGCTCCATGTGTGCCAGGTAGTACCAATTGGTTACAGCTTGGACCTGCCTCTGGCACATGGATTGTAGATAATTCCAGTCATGCACCTTGATCCCTTAATGTGCGCAGTTAACAGGTCACACAGCCATCTAGAAGAAATTGAAAAATAGTGCTACATGCCATTCCGGTCCACAATCACCCCCCCTCCCTCCCAACCTACACTTGCTGGATACAGACTGGTTGTCATGGCAGGGAAGGTCCATTACTGTATCACTGTTTTTAGCAAATATTTTACTAATTCTATATATTACATTGCAGAACATGTACAAATGTTCATGACCCCTAGTGGACACATGCACTAAATACAATTAGCCCTTTTTAGGGACAAGGAACATATCTTGTCCTAAGTCCATAGTTTTTTAATGTGTTCCCAAATTTCGACTGAATCAACCTAGTGTGGTGAAATGTGTATATCACATCTCAGTATTTCACTGACTTTATATACAGTAACTAAGGCTCGTTTTGATATGTAGACTCGTTATCAGACCTATACATCATTTTTAAAAAAATACAAAAATGCTAAATGGTGTCCTTAAAACGTACAGTTACTTCTGTACAATCCTCGTGGTACAGAAAGGTAAAAATAAGTTTTAAAGATATAAAAAAAATTTGAAAGTTCAAAACCCTCCTTTTGCCATTATATATATATAATATATATAAATATATATATATATATATATATATAACATATATATATATATATATATATATATATATATATATATATATATATGTATATATAAAGTTAAACATATTTGGTATCACCGCAGCTGTAAAACTCCAGGTGCATTCCAAATAAAATGCAGATTCATTTTTTATTTGCTTAATGGTGGATCATAATTTTTTGCTCCAGAAAACCTTAGATTCCCTCCAGAAGAGAATCCTCCCCTTGTTGAGGACCCCAGCATTATACACATACTTTAAAATGGTATACAATACATACGTCTCATCCGGTCCGTCGTCATCATAATCAAGAATGTCTTCAGCCCTGTTATTTTTTTTTAAAAGGTTTTATTTATGAATTTTGTCATTGAACATAAAAGAAAACAACATTTCTCACATTTCTCATTTCCATCGGCAGTAAACAGAAAGAGAGCAACTCAAAAACAATGGTAGAAAAACAAAGCTAGCGCATACTCTTACAATAATTTCTCAACATAAGTGTTTCAGAAGAGTACATAGTAGTCACCATAATTCGGTGGTCAACTATGACAGTGATCATTAGCAAAGCATAGAAAAGGAAATTGCATAGTCATCGCTGGACCCTGTTTCCAAGATACCCTTGTGTTTCTCAGTCTGTTCCTACCACCAAAACCAAAAACTTTGTCCATACAACTCACTCCCTCATTCAAACTTGCCGGTCTCAGTGGTCTCCACCTAAACACCTCTCAACAATCACACCGTCTGAGCTACAATCCATTACTCCAGACTGCATGGAAGCGTCTGGGAATCGGAGCCCTTAGCAGCATAAATGTGACCTTGTATCGCAGGGATATTTCGCCCTATATTTAAATAGTAAATATGATAGTGAGAATCCACAACCACAATGTGAGTATATTGAAACCTAATTTTCTCAGAAATACAAATAACACATAGGGCCCCTTCTAAAATCAATCCACAGAAAAACTTAAACCCCCAGTAAAACAGTATAATTTTATCCTGATTAAAATAAACAACTTTCAAAAGAAAATTCCACACACTGATATTCACAATCAGTAGACATAGATATAAAGACAATGCATCCAAGAACATTAAGTGCAGACTAATAATAGGGAAAAGTATTTACTCACATTCGAAATGTTTCTAAAGAATACTCCACATAAATTTGACCCACAAATGAGAACAACTGATAATCACTGGGTACATTAAATTGATATACTGTCCCTAACCCTAAAGTCTGCAGGATTATCGTGCCAAAAAGGGCGGCCCCAGCATTGGTGACTTACTCTCCAACAACCATATACAATCCCTAAGATAAAGAATATATAGAAGGATTCTTAATATTGGAGGGAAAGAAGAAAAAAAGAGGTCACCACGTGTTTCCCCAGCAAAGAAGTTCATCATTGACTGGGGATGTCAAAAATATTTTCCCACAGATGATAGGGGGCAATTGATAGCATGTGCCTAAAGATGTCTAGAGCAGCCGAAGATCAGTGAGACCGCCCTATTTAAGGCAGCATAATTACCCCTAGGTGCATCCACCTGCAACAGACCCTAGCAACATGGCCAGCCATTGATTGGCTAACATATATTTGGGGCGTGTCCAAAAGGGACGAATCAGGACCCACAATAATGCCCTAGTCATACTCAATATAGACTTACTATAACCAAGAATAAGTTAAACAACCCCTATATAAAGAAATTGATGCATTAGTGTTAACCAGTCCTCCTATGCAACCTCCTAGGCACAGTCCTACTCCTAAGCAACCTCCTGATGTGAAGTGGTAACCCGGGTATGCGCGCACCACATGATGTGTCGTCTACAGGCTCACATCCGGGAATACTTGAGTACACTCCTGTGTTTCAGTGTTGCTACCGCATGGGAAAGCACTTGGGTCCGAGCGTGACTTTCGCTCCACATGAGGACACTTCTGGCTAGTGCCTAGTAACGACGACGCCAGCAACAATCCAACCTCAATCGACGAGGGCTCACCACTGACGCACAATCAATAAAGCGAAGCACAGTGCCAAACCCTAAAAAAACAAACAATGCAGCCCCCAAATAGGAAACAAAAACACCACAACCTGGCTGGAACACCATATAACATACACCAGCCAGAAAGCAAATGCAAAAAAACAATGTTAGAAATAATAAACATGATGATAACAAGTACACCTCCTCAGCCAAATAAGGTAAGTTTGATTATAGAAAACAGGGGACAACACCCAAATGTGTTACCTATGAGTAGTGAAGGAAGAAAACAAAACAATACTAATATGATAACAAGGTTTCGAAAAAAGAAAAAACATCGATATCCTTAGAACATGGCAAACAGGTCTCAAATAAAAAGTCTGAAACCTACAGAAAGCAGCCAAATGGTAAGGTCTCATTAAGTCCATTAGGTCTCACTGATCCCAATCTATATATCCACTGTGCCTCTTTCCTGAGGATCCTATTATTCAGATCCCCCTGTCTCTGCGTTGGATGTATAATCTCAATGACCAAAAATTTTAAACATGTTGGGCCCCCCTCATGGAACTCCCAAGCATGTCTAACAATAGCTGTATCATGTCTATGTCTGATGTCACCTAGATGGTCTCCAATCTGATGCCGGAATTCCCTCTGTTTTCCCTACATAATTTAAGGGACATGTACAAGAGCATAGATATACCAAACCATGTGATTTGCAATTTGTAAAATTCCTCAAAAAATAAGTCATCCCTGTTTTAGGGTTTTAATTAAAACGTCCTGGCACGCATCATTCCCGGAATGTGAGTGGGTGTGCCCATGTGGGAAGCAGGCAACCCGGGTTACCACACCCACTGCACATCGGAGGTTGTATAGGAGGACTGTGCCTTTCTGGTAACATTAATGTGTCTTCAGCATCATTTCTTTATATAGGGGTTTATCATTACTCATGGGATAGTATATTATTCTTGTATTGAGTATGACTGGGCATCATTATGTGGGTCCTGACTGGTCCCTTTTGGACATGCCCAGTATTATGTTAGCCAATCAATGGCAGGCCATGTGCTAGGTCAGTGGCAGGTGGATGCACCTAGAGGTAATTATAATGCCTTAAATAGGGCGTCCCCTCACTGACTTTCCGGCTGCTCTAGACATCTTTAGGCACATGCTATCAATTGCCTCTTATCATCTGTTGGGGTTTTTTGGCATCCTAGTCCCCTGATGAACCTGCTAGGTTTTCTTCTTTCTCTCCAATATTAAGAATTCTTCTATATATTTTTTATCTTAGGGATTGTATAGGGTTGTTGGAGGATAAGTCATCAGTGCTGGGGCCGCCCTTTTTGAGGCGATAACCCTGCAGACTTTATGGTTTGAGTATAGGGGTTGCATTGGGGACAGTATAACAATCTAATGGACCCAGTGATTATCGGTTGTTGTCTCATTTTAGGATCAACATACTGTGAGTATACTTCAGAACCATTTCAGAATTGTGAGTAAATACTATCCCTATTACTATCCCTATTACCCGTGCCATATGTATAAAAACTAAGTCTAAAACTCCCCTTGTTGCCCATAGCAACCAATCAGGGCGTCACTTTCATTTTTCCAGAGCACTATTGTAACACCCGGGGTAGTGGATCCTCTGGACCTCCGCAAGCGATTGGTACAAGGCCACGCCAGGAGAAGCGGAGTCCAAAGTAGGACCCTTTATTTCCACCAGACCCCGCCGCAACGCAGGATGGGCTTGCGGCGCGGGAGTCCTACCAGGTAGCGCTACCATCTGGAAGCGACTATATTGCGGTGGCAAGCCAAGGGGCGGCAAAGCACCCAAACGTGTACTTAACTCGAAGTCGTGGACAGGCAAAAACAGGTCCAGGGCAGCGGCGAAGGTTCGTGGGTCAGGAAACGTAGCAACAAGAAAAGGTCTGGTGCACGGTAGTACAAGAACGCACTTCCAAACACCGCTTTCTCTAAATGCAATAAGGCACCAAAGAATGCCCAGGCGGGACATCTGGAGGCGTATATAGGTCAATATATAGGGTCAGCGCCCGGCAATCAACCAAATACCGGCGAGCTGGCCCTTTAAATTTGAGAGAACTGGCGCGCGCGCCCTAAGGAGCGGGGACACGCAGGCCAACCGCAGAGAAGCAGGAGCGCGAGGGAACGAGTGCGCCACTCGTCCACGAGCCAAGGGACACCACAGGAGCAGGAGAGCGCCCGCAGCCTGACCCATGGGCTGCGGGACCGCTCGTTACAACTATATGGAGTTGTAACGAGACACTCTGGTTTGACACTCTGATTGGTTGCTATGGGCAACAAAGTGAGTTTTACCTCAGTCCTGTTTTCTTGGTTTCACTTTGAATTCAGGGGCGTGTTTACTGGCTTCTACTAGGCTGCAGTAGAAGCCAGGTCTGTAGCTATAGCAAACAGTGCTGTCAGTCTATCAGGATAGATCAAACAGGTCTGTAGCTATAGTGACCTGAGGAGCTGATGCAGCCCTTACAAGAGGGGATATCTAGGAATAGATAGGACACTGTTAATGGGCATATAGTGCAAAATGTCTTGTTTTTACAAGATCTTTAACATAAAAAGCAATCCCTGTAGTGAGACAACCCCTTTAAGTTTTTCTGTGATATAACACTGATACCTACTACCATATTTTTTTACGGGATACAACCATCAAAATGTTTCTTTTCTGTATAGACAAGCAATATTCTACTATTATATGGATTTTTTTTTAAATTGCCTGGTTGTTTTTTTTACATAATTTTTTAAAGTTCTCCTGTGCACATTACTCTCTCAGACTTTTCTTCTCAGAACAGAAATGAAATCCATAAGATGATTGTCCTTCTTTCTTATCAGCTCTGGTCTAGGAAGTGTAAGTATCATCAGCAATTACCTGATAACTGTGAATAACCCCCCTCCCCTCCCTTCTCAGTACAGAAAAAATCACTTTATTTTCCTATATTGCTGATAGTTTAGAATAATCTTATCTATCCCTGTGTAGAGAACAATACAGCAATTATTATGTCATTAACTACTGCTTAAAGGGGTTGTATCATTTCATTAAATGGTCTTCAGAATAAGGGGACAGTGAAAACAAGTAACTTTGCAATTAGATGTCATTAGCAAAGCTGGTCTTGTAATTCATAGTTTTTTCCTATCTTCTGTTTCTGTTTCACTGATACCATGCTGGTCGATCCCTACTCCTTGCTTTCACTACTAGAGCTCATTTACATTCTGTTCAACCCCCCATCCCTCCCAAACCCCCCCCCCCCTTCCCCACCCGCCTATTCACTGGAGTGAGCATTCCTGTGTCTCTCACTCAGAGTAAGGGATCGGCACATTTAACTTTAACACATGCCAGAAGACACAAAATAACACTGAAGGGCTTACACAATCCGGAAACGCACAATTGTGCGATCCCTGCCTGACTCAGAAGTTAGGGGCCAATAGCAATTTTTTCTCTCCTCCACACCCTAGCAAAAACAGACTGCAGCAGATTCCTACAAATGAGTAAACTAAACAGTTTTGTCTCGTGTATGCTAACTCTCCTGCATAGAAGCGAGATCTGTGCCTTTCATAGAGCTGGATCAACTGTAAACACATCTCCAGCTGTGAGAGGGGAAGAGATAACCTGCCAGTACTAGATTGAATGCAGCTGTGGTATGTATACAGCACTTACAAAATAAGACGGCATAGGGAAAGACTCAGTGATATGTGGACTCAGAGGGGTGGAGGGGGTGGGAGAGTCCTCGGAAGCCAGCCATGAACAGTGAACGGGATGGATGTCACCCAGCTGGGAGGGGAAGAAACGCCCTGCATTTCTGAGTTGTAGAAGCTTGAGAGCAGTAATGGAATCAGCCGAACTAAGGAAGCGATACATCCCCTTTAAGTAGCAGCTGAAGTACGGAGATTAGTCTGCCCTGCTATACATAAGTTCTTTCACACAGCTAGAGAAGGACAATATTTTCTATGTAATGTTTAATTGCACAGGACTGCCAAAATGAAATAATATATATTGCCAACATTTCTAAAAAAAATAGTTTTCAAGAAATATTGGTTTGAACAAAAAAGGAGTTGCTATATGTAATAGTAACATTAACTTCTTGGAGATCCAGTAAATTAAAAAAAATGCTATGTATCTCCCTATTCTGTGTCCATAATGTTATTATTTTTACATTGATGAATCTGTGGGATCATTTTTTTATGTAGCACATGTAAATTTTCCTTGTACTATTTTAGGTCAGATACAACCTTTTGATCGCTTTTATAATATTTTTGGGTAGGGAAATGACCAGTAGATAGCAGCTCTGGCATTGGGATTTTTTTCTTTATAGAATTCATCAGGCTGCATTGGCAATGCCAGTTCTGTGGTTTTTTATTGCTGTGTTACCCGTTAGGTATATCTGTGATGTTTACTTACAGTCCTAGAGGGTTTAATTAGGCCCAGGTTTGTCTCCATTACTCAGTCAACGCTGGTAATCACATTGATAGGGCTATCAGGGAAAGTATATACGGAGCCCTGTTTGTCCACACTACTTTTGCCATTGATCACGGTGCCTAAAGTGTATGGGTGTGTTCACATGACAGATGTGGACGCTGATTCTGGGGGCGGATTAAGTGTTGAATCTGCCTCAGAATCAGCCTCCAATCTGACAGTAAACTGACCTCCATTATCCTTATTGTAAGTGGCGACAAAGAATTGACATTTCTCTAAGATGTTTTCTGAACTGCCCATTCTAGTGTATAGGAGGCAGAAAATCTGTCTTGTAAATTTGGCGTCATTTCCTCATATGAATTCTGATTTTCCAAAGTGAAAACAACGCTGATTGGGCGCTGACATTTTTAGTGCAGAATTCCATCGTGGGAACATACCCTACCTGTCAGGGGATTTATTCTGCCCTATGTGAGAGCAGGATGTGATAGAAGGAGAGAATCTGAGCTCTGATACACAGGGTTATATGATTTGGAGCAGGATTTGTGAGTAAAGAACAGAATAAATCCTGATAGGACTCCTATGAGAGTCCTGCTTACTCTGACCACACAGTGACCAACAGCTTTCTCTGTATTAGTGTCCATATAGGGACAACTGTCAATAAGTGTGTATGGACAGGATAAGCAGGACTTTTACTGTCTCGTTTAGGAGTCCTGTGAGGATTTACTTAAAAACCTGCTCCAAATATATAAACCTGCATACAGCACAGCTCAGATAGGGCAGCATAAATCACCATACAGGTTCACTTTAAGGGGTTACACGTACTAGATTGGAACTTCCTATAATCCCGGTCATTAGTGCATTGGGGACAAATGTCAGTGAGTATTGCTGCATTGCAGTTTCCTGCAGTGATGACCAGCAGAACTGTTGTTCAAGGAAAAACTATGATGGGACAACAGCGCTAAACCAGCACTGCAGACACTTCATTATCAGGATTGGCACTCGGACTCCCTCCGATCAGAAAGTGATGGTATATCCCACAATAAAATGAGATAATATCTTAATGTTCTTAGTGTAACAGAAGGTCTATCAGAAAAGTTGTATCGTACGAGAAAACAGTATTTACCTGAATTCTGCATCCTCAGCTGAAAAAGAACAAACAAAATGAGATTTGCTCAAATATTTACATGGTTTACCCACCATAGACATTTATATCCTATCCTGATCATGGGCTCCCCACCATTGAGAACCAAGTTGTAGAATCATGTTCTATGTACAGTATATAAGTTAGAATAAGTCATTGGCTTTTTTACACAATTATTGGATTAGTACATAGACCTGGCTATACTTTCATTTTTCTGGAATGGGATGCTAAGCACAAATGGATCAGTTTCCTGATGTGACAAATTAAAAAACTGCATCATTATTACCAGGGGCCTAGCTAAAATCTCATGGGCCCAGGTGCAAGAAATCAACATGGCCCCCTCCACCCGCATTTACAGCAAAATTATAATTTCACTCCATTTACATTTAAAATCATCAATTCCATTGCGGTAAATATAAGGCTAAATATAAAAAATAAGAGAAGGAATGTAGCTTTGTTATATACTATTGGGTATTACTACTCAGCTGTGATGAACTACGTGATAATCCTAAGGTGTGAGGCACTAGCTGTTACTCCTCAGGTGTGAAGAAGTAGGTGTTACTCCTCAGATGTGAAGCACTAGGTGTTACTCCTCAGGTGTGAGGCAGTAGGTATTACTCCTCAGGTGTGAGGCACTAGGTGATACTCCTCAGGTGTGAGGCACTAGGTGTTACTCCTCAGGTGTGAGGCAGTAGGTATTACTCCTCAGGTTTGAGGCACTTGGTGTTACCCCTCAAGTGTGAGTCCCTTGCTGTTATCTTCAGGTGTGAGGCCCTTGGTGTTACTCCTCAGGTGTGAGGCCCTTGGTGTTACTCCTCAGGTGTGAGGCACTAGGTGTTACTCCTCAGGTGTGAGGCACTAGGTATTACTCCTCAGGTGTGAGGCACTTGGTGTTACTCCTCAGGTGTGAGGCCCTTGGTGTTACTCCTCAGGTGTGAGGCCCTTGGTGTTACTCCTCAGGTGTGAGGCACTAGGTGTTACTCCTCAGGTGTGAGGCACTAGGTATTACTCCTCAGGTGTGAGGCACTAGGTGATACTCCTCAGGTGTGAGGCACTAGGTGTTACTCCTCAGGTGTGAGGCACTAGGTATTACTCCTCAGGTGTGAGGCACTAGGTGTTACTCCTCAGGTGTGAGGCACTAGGTGATACTCCTCAGGTGTGAGGCACTAGGTGTTACTCCTCAGGTGTGAGGCACTAGATGTTACTCCTCAGGTGTGAGGCACTAGATGTTACTCCTCAGGTGTGAGGCACTAGGTATTACTCCTCAGGTGTGAGGCACTAGGTATTACTCCTCAGGTGTGAGGCACTAGGTGTTACTCCTCAGGTGTGAGGCACTAGGTGTTACTCCTCAGGTGTGAGGCACTAGGTGATACTCCTCAGGTGTGAGGCACTAGGTGTTACTCCTCAGGTGTGAGGCACTAGGTGTTACTCCTCAGGTGTGAGGCACTAGGTGTTACTCCTCAGGTGTGAGGCACTAGGTGTTACTCCTCAGGTGTGAGGCACTAGGTATTACTCCTCAGGTGTGAGGCACTAGGTGTTACTCCTCAGGTGTGAGGCACTAGGTGTTACTCCTCAGGTGTGAGGCACTAGGTGTTACTCCTCAGGTGTGAGGCACTAGGTGATACTCCTCAGGTGTGAGGCACTAGGTGTTTCTCCTCAGGTGTGAGGCACTAGGTCTAACTCCTCAGGTGTAAGGCACTAGGTGTTACTCCTCAAGTGTGAGGCACTAGGTGTTACTCCTCAGGTGTGAGGCACTAGGTGTTACTCCTCAGGTGTGAGGCACTAGGTGTTACTCCTCAGGTGTGAGGCACTAGGTGTTACTCCTCAGGTGTGAGGCACTAGGTGTTACTCCTCAGGTGTGAGGCACTAGGTGTTACTCCTCAGGTGTGAGGCACTAGGTGTTACTCCTCAGGTGTGAGGCACTAGGTGTTACTCCTCAGGTGTGAAGCAGTAGGTATTACTCCTCAGGTGTGGGGCAGTAGGTGAAACCTAGTGCCTCACACCTGACAAGTTACACCTAGTGCCTTACTTGTAATACCATAAGTGCTGCTTCTGGGCCAGAGGCTTGATGCAGGATAGAGGGGAGCAGCCCCACTGGGCACTTCCTCTCCCCCTGTATTATTAGACTACTGCTGGCCTGCTGAGGAGTGCTGAGTCTGACAGCCCTAGCGGCCACAGGATGAATACATAGGGGCAGATTTATTAACACCTAATGGGTTAATAAACTTCCTAAATGCCATTTTGAATACTTCAAGGAGTGCAGTTTCTTATAATAAGTCATTTACGGGGATATCTAACATACAAAGCCACGTCAGAACTGGACTGGACTGGACCTAAAAAAAATCTATGTTACAAATTTTCTTAAAATCTGAAAAATTACTACTAAGGGGGACATGGATGGAAACTGTCTGGGTGTAAGACTTTCTTTGTTGCCCATAGGAATCAGTCAGAGCTCCCCCTTCACAGGGCCGTCTTTCCCATTGGGCCAGGTAGGCGCTTGCCCGGGGGCCCCACAGCCTTGGGGGGCCCCTCCCGGGCAGCCGCCTACCTTGCCCAGTGGAGCGACAGCCCCTGCGGCGGGTCCGGGCAGCGCGACACTCTGCAGGAGGCCGCCGGACCCGCCGCGTCTTTAAGCAGCGCAGGAGATGATGACATCACCTCCTGCGCCGCTGTATATCCTCGGCCGGCAGCTCCGCAGGCTTCCGGCCGAGGAAATACCGGGAGCAACGTCCCGGCGTAGGCGGGCGTGATGATGTCACGCCGCTCACGCCGGAAACAAGCTCCCGGAGCGCGGACCACAGCAGGGAGTGCGGAGTGGTAAGTAACAGTTTTTAAATAGTTTTTTTTCATCTACAGGGGGCACTGGATACAGGGGCAACGGGCTACAGGGGACACTGGCTACAGGGGGCTATAGGGGACACTGGCTACAGGGGGCTATAGGGGACACTGGCTACAGGGGGCTACAGGGGCCACTGGCTACAGGGGGCTATAGGGGACACTGGCTACAGGGGGCTACAGGGGCCACTGGCTACAGGGGGCTTCAGGGGCCACTGGCTACAGGAGGCTACAGGGGCCACTGGCTACAGGGGGCTACAGGAGCAACTGGCTACAGGGGCCACTGGCTACAGGGGGCTACAGGGGCCACTGGCTACAGGGGGCTACAGGGGCCACTGGCTACAGGGGGCTTCAGGGGCCACTGGCTACAGGAGGCTACAGGGGACACTGGCTACAGGGGGCTACAGGGGACACTGGCTACAGGGGACACTGGCTACAGGGGGCTATAGGGGACACTGGCTACAGGGGGCTATAGGGGACACTGGCTACAGGGGACACTGGCTACAGGGGGCTACAGGGGACACTGGCTACAGAGGGCTACAGGGGGGCCACTGTCGACAGGGGGGCCACTGGCTCCAGGGGGGACACTGGCTACAGGGGGGACATGGCTACAGGGGCCACTGGCTACAGGGGGCTATAGGGGACACTGGCTACAGGGGACACTGGCTACAGGGGGCTATCGGGGACACTGGCTACAGGGAACACTGGCTACAGGGGGCTACAGGGGACACTGGCTACAGGGGGCTATAGGGGACACTGGCTACAGGGAGCTACAGGGGACACTGGCTACAGGGGACACTGGCTACAGAGGGCTACAGGGGGGCCACTGGCTACAGGGGGGTCACTGGCTACAGGGGGGCCACTGGCTACAGGGGGGCCACTGGCTACAGGGGGGACACTGGCTACAGGGGGGACATGGCTACAGGGGCCACTGGCTACAGGGGGCTACAGGGGCCACTGGCTACGGGCTACAGGGGCCACTGGCTACAGGGGGGACACTGGCTACAAGGGGGACATGGCTACAGGGGGCACTGGTTACAGGGGGCTACAGGGGCCACTGGCTACAGGGGGGCTACAGGGGACACTGGCTACAGGGGGGGACACTGGCTACAAGGGGGACATGGCTACAGGGGCCACTGGCTACAGGGGGCTACAGGGGCCACTGGCTACAGGGGGCTACAGGGGCCACTGGCTACAGGGGCCACTGGCTACAGGGGGGACATGGCTTCAGGGGACTCTGGCTTCAGGGGACTCGGGCTTCAGGGGACACTGGCTACAGGGGACACTGGCTACAGGGGGCTACAGGAGACACTGGCTACAGTTGGCTACGGGGGCCACTGGCTACAGGGGACATGGCTACAGGGGGCATTTATATAAGGGGGTATATACTACAGGGGGCTATATAAAGGGGGCATACAAAAAGGGGCTGTATAAAGGAACGTATTTAAGGGGGCTATGTAAAGGGGCATATACTATAGGGGGTATATACAGGGGGCTATATTCTTCTGGGACCATAAGTTATGCAGGGGGCTATATAAAAGGGGCCATACATCTTACAGGGGCTGTAAACCTACCTACAGGGGCAGCATATGTACCTACAAAGAGCTGTATACCTATCTACTAGGGTCTACATACCTACCTACTCAATGGTGGGTAACATTACTACCTATTTATTTAATGGGGGTGTCCATAACACATGTGGGAAAAGGATTCTAAGAAGTTTGTGGGTTACATTCTGCAGGGACGAGTTGCGGCCGGAAGAAGGTGTCATGGTGGTCTGGACAGAAGAAGAGGAAAAAGAATGATTCAAGGAACGACTGATCAGACAGGACGTCTCTGGTGAGTCCCTAGTGTCAGGGGTTACTTTTGCTTCTATATTCGACCAGTGCTGTAGTCTCTGTCATGTAATGGTGACCTGAGCTGGTAGATGGCGGTGCTGTAGGTCAAAAGTTTGTTAGCAGTAATCTATATATTTGTTTCTGTGAGTAGTTGTGTTTATTTCTTTTTTTTTTGGGGGGGGGGGGGGCCCAGTGCACAGCTCTGCCCAGGGGCCCATAGTGCTGTAAAGACGGCCCTGCCCCTTCATATAGTGCTCTGAAAAAATGAAAGGGGAGCTCTGATTGGTTGCTATGGGCAACAAAGAAAGTCTTAGACTTATACATTTTTCATACATGTCCCTCCATGTGTCAGAAGAAAACAATCTCTGAATCTCACGGTAAATGTATCAAAAAGTTATTCCGACATAAAGTGACACATTTCAGATATCGGGCTCTGTCAGGGAGTTCAAAACTGGTTGTAAGAGGTTAATACTGTCTAAAACTCAGGTAGTGTGAACTTAGACTGAAAATGCACCAGAATGCTCCTTAGCGTTGATAAATTCTGCACATATTTAGACACCTTTGTGTAACTTTACACTTTTTATAAATTGTCTTAATCTATGGCAATAATTGCAGCTAAATTTTGGTGTATTTTTGGCACACAGCGTTACAAGTAAAGCCACATCCCTGTCCTGCAAAGACATGGCCTGTATTGTGAATCCAAGCCATTTTGATGGATCCAGCGCATAAGGGTGCTTTCACACAGCGCAGTTTTGGTGCAGTTTTAACTGCGCTCCAATTATCTATCTTTGTTACCAGCAAGCTTTTTTCACTTATCTAAACTGTTTGGAAAGTGAGTGATCAATAAGTGTATTTGTATCTACAAAACTTCAAACACAGTAATTGATTACTTACTTATAGCTCCTTTCTGAACAATTTAGACAACTGAAAGAAGCTTGCTGGTAATAAAGGAAGTTTAATTGGAGCGCAGTTACAACTGCACCAAAACTGCGCTGTGTGAAAGCACCATAAGGGCGACATGTATGAAGGAAGGCACATTGAAGTTCATTTTCTCATTTTTTTTCCAGTGTATAATGCGCCTGATGTATGAAAGTGGTTTTTGTGTGATTATAAATGGAGTCTAAAGTTCGATGCGCCTCGCCTATGTGTTAGGCATATTAGGAACCTTAGGCGCATTAGTAATGCGCCTAACATGTATAAAGTCTATAGATAGGCTGGAAATAAAAGAAAAGTCATTAGAATAGCATGTCAGTGAATAGAAACTATGGTACTTATATTGCTTGGTGGACTACAGATCCCAGCAAGACCTGTGGTGTGCTGGCTCTTGCTGTATGTAGAATAAAGGGTTAGAGCAGCAAAAATGAATTTCAAACTTAATATAGTAAAAATTAAAAATTGTAAAATCTGAACAACATCATCAGTGGGTTATTTAATGTAAAAATTGTTTTAGATTCTATTAGTTTTAAATACAATTTATAGGAGATATTTTTATGTTTTGGGGATATAATATGTTTGATATTAATTTTATATGAAAACATTTTTATTAAATTAAAATAATTTTCTTTTTATTTTTATTAATGTACTGGTGTAAGTTGAGAAATATTGGAAATTTTTTCCCCTAACAGCAAATCTAGCTTCACTTCGACTCCTGAGTCTCATGCAGACCACATTGAAATAAGTCTGCCTGTTTGAGCAGTAATGCTACTTTTGCCGAACCACATTCATATAAGTGTCTAATAATACTTGTGGTGTGACACGCCCCCAGAACGGCCCCAAAACTGCCCTCATGTTAGACGCATTAGAAAGTTTCGAGTCTTGCGAACAATGTGTCTAACACATTCATTAGGTGCATTAGACATCGTAACCTGCTCACTTAGGCGCATTTTACGCCAGAAAAGGGTGAAAAACCCGATCATTCATGTCTCCCTAAGTGTCTAAAAATTGTGTAAAACACCTAATAAATGTGGTGTGAAGCATGGAGATCAGAATTTTGGCACAATTGCCATAGTAGATGTGCCCCATCAAATAGCTTTAGGAATATTAATACTTACATGGCAAGACGCTCTCTGCAGGCTGTAACAGTAAAATAGAAGGTGTAAGCAGAGAATTGGATGCAGTCTATAAAATATTTCAGGTTGTTACATTGTATTGCATATACAGTAGTGGAGATATAGGCCTTTACTATACTTGACTTCATTTTCTGTTATGTTTCATGTACTGACAGACATTACATTTCAATGGAAGGGCTTTTGATAAACAATGTGGAAGTAGTCATAGGTTAGGTATGTTAGGTTCACACCTGTGTCTGAGTTTCCAAATGTTGGGAGACCCCCATACACAAGTTAGTTATCAGTGTGTTGCTTGACTTCTCTCTAATGTGTATAGAGCCTTAAGTGCTCAAGTGAACTAAGGGAACTAGAAGCAGCAGTAAAAAAGACAGGATTAAAAGAAATAAAAAAAATTAAAAGCTCAAAATTCCCCCTTTTCACATTTTGCAAATAATTTAATAAAAAATAAATAAAATATAAAAGTAATTGGTATTGCCCCAGTCGAATCTGTTAATATATAATTTTTTGTACCCTGTTTGGGAAACATCATAGGACTGCCCCCCCATCCCTTCCTCCCCCCTGGAAAATAGTGTTTCTTTGTTACTTTACATGCCCAAAAACTATACCCGCCAAAACACGAAAACTAAACTAAAGCCTATCAAAAAATAATCAATTTTATTGAAAAAATACTATATAAACATTAAAATAAAAATACAAATCACAATAATCACAGCTAAAAAATGTTAGTGCTATGGAACACTGCTATCACGAGGGTAATTGCATGCTATCCATAGATGGAAAAACTAAAAAGTTGTTGGTTGCAGAATATGGCAAAAAAAAAAGTTTTTATTTTTTTGAAACATACTGAAAGAATTAATAAATTTTGGTATCATCAGAATTGTATCAGCCTGGAGAATACAGATGTTACTTATACCAAACAGTAATTTCTATAAAAACAAAACCTTTACAAAAAGTTGGATTTTTTATACATTCCAGCACACAAAGAATTGCTTTATTTCCCAGAATATTATATCATATGATCAATGGCGCCATTAAAATGTACATTTTGTCCGATAAAAAACAAGCCCTATAACACTATGAAAAAGGAACAATAAAAATATATGGCTCTTAAAAGGTGAGGAGGAAAAAAACATATGTGACAAACAAAAATCACTGTGGCAGGAAGGAGTTAACTATCATTCCTTCAATGTTTCTGACTTACATCATTCAGGCTTGGTTTTGTAGTCTCCATTTTTATCATCCAACTTGAAGCAAAATCCTTAAAATGAAGAACAGACAGAATTTTCCTTGTAATGGACTTTATGATAAGCACTATCCTATTTCATTAAAAGTATAATAATAGTATAAAAGGCACATTCCACAATGTCAAGATGTAGTCCAATAATAACAAATTATCACCTATCCACTGGACAGCTAATAACTGCTGGATCAGGGGGGTCTGACAGTAGGAACCTGCAGCAATCACCAGAAGAGGGTCCTGAGTCCCTCATGTGACTGGAGCGGCAGTTGAGCATGTGCACTGCTGATCCATGAGAAGTCTATGGGACTGAGGAAGGCAGGCGAGCTCTATACTCAGTGGATGGGGAATAATTCATTTATGGAATTATCCCTTTAATTTTATTTCTATTACATTTAGAGGAATGTAAGAATTGGGAGGTAAAGAGAGATTTCCATAAGAAGAGTGAGACATGTATATGTAGAATATGAGAAGTACAGGAGACAAGGATGAACATACTTACACTTCAACTCCCAATACAACTCTCAACGGAATTCTGGGCCAGCGGCTGCTTATATCATTTTGATGATGCCATAATGTCCAGGCAGAGGTGGCCATGGTGACTATTCTGTGATGTCATCAGCTTATAGAATGTGCTTAGAAGAAGCCCTGCAACCTATGAAATGCAATATAATTTTTAGTATTATCCAAATTGATCAAATATTTAAAGCTCATTACACCGAGTGTTCAGAGTGCCTGCCACTGAAGGGACACTAGAAATTCACAATTTATGATGATTTTTAATAATCATTACAATATTGAATGTCTGTATAATAATCGGCCATAGACATAATACACTTTGTAACCTCCTTGCTGAGACTAAAAGGGTATGTTCACATGGCTTATTGCGGCACATATAGTACGCGCCGCAACACGCCATGTGTTTTTTGAACCATGCACTGATCAGCGCCGCCCGGACACATTGACATGCATTGACATGTCAATTATCCCCTCGCATGTACAATACAATCATATTGTAAGCACGGAGAGACGACATGTAATCCATAGCTCTCTACGAGGGCTATGAATCACCATAATTGCGGCGCGCATTATGCGGCAAAATGCTCGCCGAAATATGTGGTAATTTAAGCTGTGTGAACATACCCAAAACGTTAAGAAAAATAAATGTATAAATAAACACACAAAACAGCTGGATTAAAAGTCACAAACTGATCTCAGAAGGGACTTGAACCTACAACCTACAGGTGAAACCATATAAAAAGACACATATGCATGTTTTTATCACTATCTGACATGAAATCAGAATAAACCTTACCTGTTTTAGGTCAATTAGGATTACCAAAATTTTTTATATTTCCCAAAAACCAGAATAATGACAGAGAGAATTTTTTAATGGCATTTTTATTACTTTCCACAAACTCAAAAGTTTACATACATTTCATTAGTTTTTGGTGGCATTGCCCTTAAACTGCATGACTTGGGTCAAACGTTTTTTATATCCTTCCACAAGCTTCTCACAATAGTTGGTAGGAATTTTGGCCCATTCCTCCTCACAGAACTGGAGTAACTGTGCCATGTTTTTAGATCGCCTTGCTTGCACCTGTCATTTCAGCTTTCCCCATAAATTTTCAAAAGGGCTGAGATTAGGGCTTTGTGATGGCTACTCCAAAACATTGACTTGGTTATCCTTAAAGGGGTTGTCTAACTACAAGGATTGCTTTTTCTGTTAAAGATCTTGCAAAAACAAGTCACTTTGCAATATGTGTCCATTAACAGTGTCCTACCTATTCTGAGATATCCCCTCTTGTATGGGCTGCATCAGCTCCTCAGGTCACTATAACTACAAACCTGTTTAATCTATCCTGATAGGCTGCCAGCACTGGTTGCTATAGCTACAGACCTGGCTTCTACTTCAGCCTAGTGGAAGCCAGTAAACACACCCCTGAATTCAAAGTAAAACCAAGAAAACAGGGTTGAGATAAGATGAACCATTGTAGTGAGATAACCCTTTTAAGCCACTTTGTAACCAGTTTGGCAGTATGCTTTGGGCATTTTTCATTTGGAAGACCAATTTCTGTGCAAGTTTTAGCTTCCTGGCTGATGTCTTGAGATATTGCTTCAATATTCCCACATAATCTTCTTTCCTCATGCTGCCATCTATTTTGTGAAGTGCACCAGTCCCTTCTGCAGCAAAACAACCCCACAACATGATGCTGTTAGCCCCGTGTTTCACAGTTGGGATGGTGTTCTTAGGCTTCCAAGCTTCTCACTTTTTACTCCAAACCTAACAATGGTCATTATGGCCAAACAGTTCAATTTTAGTTTCATCGGACCACAGGACATGTTCCGAAAATATAGGTCTTTGTTCCTGCGTGTATTTGCAAACATTTATCTGGCTCTTATATGTTTCTTTTGGAATAATGGCTTCTTCCTGGCAGGGTAGCCTTTCAGCACATGTTGATAAAGTACTCATTTCACTATGGATAATGACACAATCTTACCAGCTTCTACCAGCATCTTCACAATGTCTTTTGCTGTTGTTCTTGGGTTGATATGCACATGTCAGACCAAAGCACATTCATCTCTGAGACACAGAACCTGTCTCCTTCATGAGTGCTATGATGGCTGTACATTCCCATCTTGTTTGTAGTTGCTTATAATTGTTTGCACAGATGAACTAGGCAGCATCGGATATCTGGAAATAGCACCCAAAGATGATCCAGACTTGTGCAAGTCCACAATTCTCTACCGGATATCTTGGCTGAGTTCTCTATTGTTCCCATAATGTTATATATAGAAGCAGTGTGTTTCTGGTGTGATTTAAAATACATCCACATGTGTGTCTCTAATTAACTCAGATGTTGCCAAGAAACAGATGGTTCCAAATACATGACCTCATCATTTTTACTGTCCCAAATTGTTTAAAGGCATAATTATCCTAGTGTATGTAAACTTTTGACTTTCCAGAAAGTAATAAAAATGCCTTAAAAAATTCCCTCTCTCTCATTATTCTGGCATTTGGCAAATATAAATAATTTTGGTTATCCTAATTGACCTAAAAAAAGGTAAGGTTTATTCTAATTTTATACAGATAGTGAGAAAAACCATGCATATGTGTCTTTTTACATAGTGTATGCAGGGCCGGGACAAGGCATTTTGGTGCCCTAGGCAAGTACAGCCAATGGCGACCCCCCCTCGCTCCCTAAAAAATTGCCCCCCCCAATTCCTTTCGCCCCTGCGTCAGGCCCTCTCGCCCTCCCCCCCTGCACCAGTTACTCTCCCCCCTGCACCACTCTGTCCCCTGTACCAGTTACTATCTCTCCCCCCTGCACCCGTTACTCTCTCCCCCCTGCACATTACTCCTCCCCCTGCACAGTTACTGTACTCTCTCCCCCTGCCAGTTACTCCTCCCACTTAGTACTTCTTACCATCATACCTCGCCCAGGCGTTGCTAGGTCTTAAAACACCAGGCCACAGCCTCGTGTACTTTGCTCATAGGGCTGGTTCCACGACTGCAGCAGTATTGTACATAGAAAAACCTTCTTCCTGTCACATTTCGTGATCCACATAGACCCGTCCATCACCTCAGCAGTCACTGCACAATGAAAATCCGCAATGACAAATCTGTTTTTTCAAAAGTGCTCACCTACATATGACAGTGTAATACTCCTAAATAACAGTCACCAAATAATCCACCTACACATGGAGCAAATCTACCATATAAACACTCCTACAAAACCAAGACCCAAAACTATTACTACTTAAGGATCAAATAATCCTGCCAGACCCTGACCAAACGCGACCCCCACATGTGACCATCAGCTGTACACAGGCTCTGAAGATGTATATTACCCCATACAGGGACCATAAGTAGATGCTTAGAAGAAATATAAGGCATTACACTGCAGTTACATTTAGTGACTTACAGGAGACGTCTTTTCTGATCAGCGTCGTTCACTTTCCCTTTTCTTCTCCATCCGGTTCACACCTTCATGCTGATTTCTCCCGGCCAATACTCGTCCCTGCGGATTTGGACACAAATATCTTAGAATCCTCACATTTCCAGCAACTCCTTACTTATAGGTATATAAGTCCCCTCAGTCAGACAGGTATATACGTCCCCTCAGATAGGAAGCTATATAGGTCCCTGCAGTTAGACAGGTATATATAGGTCCCCATCTGTTAGGCAGGTATAGAGATATGCCCTCTCAGTCAGGCAGGTATATAGATATATATGTCTCCTCAAATCAGGCAGGTAGATAGATATTGTACCCATAGACAAGGAGATATATAAATATAGGGTCACTCAGGCAGGTATATAGGGGCACACAGGCAGGCATATAGGGGCCATCAGGCAAGTATATAGGGGCACTGACACAGGCATATAGGGGCAGGCAGGCATATAGGGGCACTGAGTTAGGCATATAGGGGCACTGAGGCAGGCAGGCATATAGGGGCAGTGAGGCAGGCAGGCTGGCACATAGGGGCACTGAGGCAGGCAGGCATATAGGGGGCACTGAGGCAGGCATATAGGGGCAGGCATATAGGGGCACTGAGGCAGGCTTATAGGGGCAGGCAGGCATATAGGGGCATTGAGGCAGGCAGGCATATAGGGGGCACTGAGGCAGGCATATAGGGGCACCGAGGCAGGCATATAGGGGCACCGAGGCAGGCATATAGAGGGCACTGAGGCAGTAATATAGGGGCACTGAGGCAGGCATATAGGGGCACTGAAGCAGGCATATAGGGGGCACTGAGGCAGGCAGGCATATAGGGGCACTGAGGCAGGCAGGCATATAGGGGCACTGAGGCAGGCAGGCATATAGGGGCACTGAGGCAGGCAGGTATATAGGGGCACTGAGGCAGGCAGGTATATAGGGGCACTGAGGCAGGCAGGTATATAGGGGCACTGAGGCAGGCAGGCAGGTATATAGGGGCACTGAGGCAGCCAGACAGGTATATAGGGGCACTGAGGCAGGCAGGCAGGTATATAGGGGCACTGAGGCAGGCAGGCAGGTATATAGGGGCACTGAGGCAGGCAGGTATATAGGGGCACTGAGGCAGGCAGGCAGACAGGCAGTTATATAGGTGCAGACAGGCAGTTAAAAATAACAACATTTATACTAACCTTACCTGCTTCCCGGCCGCGCGCTCATCTTCTGCGGGACACTGGCGACTTCATCACGCGTCGCCAGCGCCGGGACGCTCCTCCGGCAGCTCCTCGGGCGCACGGCCTATGGCAGGCCGTGCGTCTGAGGAGAAGGCAGCGTTGCGATGACCTCACTTCATTGCGACGCTGCCCAGCTGAGCAGCTGTGTCGGACCCGGGGCCAGACGGTCTGCGGAGCAGGGAGCGCTCGCTCTCTGCTCTGCAGAAGCCCTCAGCTGTATGTGCGTCCAGTGGATGCACATACAGAGACCGCCGGCGCTTCAGGCCCATGGCAGCGGCCTGGAGCCCGGCGAGGTTCGGGGCCCCTGTCTGTGCCCCTTAGAGACAGGCAGAGGTAGGCGCCCTAGGTGATCGTCTACCTCTGCCTACCCGTCGTCCCGGCCCTGAGTGTATGTAAACTTGTGGTTTCAACTCTACATGGCCCCTGAAATAAATAAATAAATTGGAAAGCTGTTTTACGCTACTACCACTGATATATCTTATACACCAAAGTAATGATACCAAATTGTGATAAGTATATACTTAGGAAAAATAATATACACGCATGAAGATAAAGATGATAAATAATAATCAAAAAAAGTACTTAACCTAAGTAATACAACCAGTGGGAGCATTGAGGGTCTCAGCGTTCCCACTGGTTCCATTACTTTGGTTAAAGGGTTTTTCTCATGACCCAAAATCAGCTTTGCTGGCCGCTTGCAGCTAGCTGTGATCCAGTCATGCATGTGAATGAGGAGGCCAGCACTCACTCGGCTGTAACTGGAACCCCCATAGAAGTAAATGACCACTAGGGCCGCCCTCCTCATTCACATGCAAGGCCTGGATCACAGCTCACTGTGAGCAGACAGTGTAGCTGATTTTGCATCGTGAAAAAAACCCTTTAAGTACTTTTTTTATTCTTCAAATAATCCAAAAAGATTAGAACCAGCGATTCTTCTGTATAAACAAGGGAAAGGGCAAAATGTAAATGCCCGAAACGCGTCGGTTGATCCCCTGTACCCCCTGCATCCATGGATGAAAATAAAGGCGTGATTTTTTATACAGAAGAATCGCTGGTTCTAATCTTTTTGGATTATTTGAAGCATATGTTTGGCAGGACACTGGGAACCTGTGAACCGCGCGACTCATTACTGTGAATCTCAGCCAGGCAGGGAAGCAGGTGCAAAGGATTCGACACAACGGTGAGCAGCGTACATTTTCATACACATGACTACTTTTTTTATTATTAAGGGTGACGTGTATGTCCAGGGCTGCACCAGAAGTCTGTTGTCTTTTCCGCCCGAAAACTAGTGCAGCCCTGTTCGCTAGTGCCGCACTCCAATACTTGGTGCATTACAGAGTGCCCGCGACACTTTGTAATGTGCCTGAGATCGGGGTGTGTGCTGGATGCGTGTCGCACTACAACCGTATGAAGCAACACATATATGACTCTTGAACATTAAGGCAATGTTCACACAGCTTATTGCCGGCGTAATTGCGGGGTCAGATTTCGCCCCGCAATTACGCTGGCAGCCGTGCAGCAATCACATGAAACAGCAAAAAGAGGTGGACAAAAAGAGGTGTACAGTTTGGTGGAGATTCAAATGCAGGTAACTCCAGGAATAGGAGAGTAATAGCGATAAATATTCCAAGCTAACGGTCCCTAGTCCTCAAATATGCCCCTAAATTACAACTGATTATATGTAATATAGTAAGTGGCTTTAGAACCATGTGAGTCTTGGAAAGGGCCCAACAGAAATTAGGCAAACACCAAATCTATTGTTCTCAAAATCTTACGGTGAACAAGGGCTCTACAAACAGCCCGAAACGTGTTGGTGGAAACCAGTGTACCCTCTGCATATTATGTACAAAGACAACTGCTCAGGAGGAACGTTTGTTGGTTCAAAAATCAAACACCAGCCCCTCTTCCCCTTCAGCACAGCTCCAACAGGCTTGGTCACCTCAAGTCCCTGTGTCAACTAGAACAGTTTGTAGGATTCTGTCTCGAAATGGCCTCCATGGTCGAATCAGTGCCCAGAAGCCAGCACTTAACAAAAGGCAATTAAAAAACCGTGTGGCATTTGCCAAGGCTCACAGCCTGCTAAATGGATGGACGCTGGAAAAGTGGCAGAAGGTAGATTTCTCAGATGAATCTTCATTACACCACAGCCGCCGAAAATACTGCAGGAGACCTATTGGAGCCTGTATGGATCCAAGATACACCCAGAAAACAGTTAAGTTTGTTGGTAGAAAGATCATGGTCTGGGGTTACATTCAGTATGGGGGTGTGCGAAACATTTGCAAGGTGGAAGACAATATCAATAGCCTAAAATATCAAGAAGAATTAGCTACCTCTTACATTCCCTATGGTGCTCCATCTCATCCATCCATCTCTACATCAAAGTTTCTCAAGGCAAAGAAGATCAAGGTGTTCCAGGACTGGCCAGCCCAGTCACCAGACATGAACATGATTGAGCATGTTTGGGTTAGGATAAAAGAGGACGCTTGCAAGACAAAACCAAAGAATCTTGACGAACTCTGGGAGGCATGTAAGACTGCATTCTTTGCTATTCCTGATGTCTTCATCAATAAATTGTATGAATCATTGGCAAAACACATGGATGCGGTCCTTCAAGCTCATGGAAGTCACACAAAATATTAAATATGGCTCTAATAGCACCACAACTTCATTCACAAATGTTATGAAACATATCTTTGTATTTGAAGTGAACTATTTGTTTGATTGCCACATTACTTTCTGTGGGCGACAAAACTATTGACTTGCCAAAATCTGACCTTTCTGTGTTCCTTAAATGATCAATATTTCAGCAGTGAAGCAAATTTATTTTCGTTAAAAAATCCTCATTTTGGGAGGGTTTCAGCTTTCATATGAGTCAATTCTAAAACCAGTGGATGAATTTTAAGCCAAGTTATAGGCTTTGGTTTCCACAACATGGATAAGCGACAGAACTTCTGTCAGGGACTGTATATATTGTTAATGTGGTATATGACTATTCTAGCTGCAACCGTCTGGTTGTTAATGCAATCTCCACATAGGTGTATAGAGGCCCATTTCCAACAACCATCACTCCAGTGTACATTGTGTTTGCTAACTGTGTAAAAAGCTATTGGGTATTTTGAACACCCTTGAAACCCCTTGTGCAAGTATGTTAGCACAGCTGAAAACAGTTTAGCTATAAAACTGACCTTCCTTTGAGCTAGTTGAGAATCTGGAGCATTACATTTGTTGGTTCGATTAAACTCACAAACTGGCCAGAAAAAGAGAACTTTCATGTGAAACTCGTCAGACTATTCTTGTTCTGAGAGATAAAGGGTATTCCATGCGAGAAATTGCAAAAAAATTGAAGATTTCCTACAACAGTGTGTACTACTCCCTTCAGAGGAGAGCACAAACAGGCTCTAACCAGAGTAGAAAGAGAAGTGGGAGGCCCCGCTGCACAACTGAGCAACAAAACACGTACATTAGAGTCTCTAGTTTGAGAAATCGACGCCTCACAGGTCCTCAACTGGTAGCTTCACTAAATAGTACCCACAAAACGCCAGTGTCAATGTCTACTGTAAAGAGGCGACTCCAGGATGCTGGCTTTCAAGGCTGAGTGGCAAAGAAAAAGCCATATCTGAGACTGGCTAATAAAAGGAAACAATTAATATAGGCTAAAGAACACAGACATTGGACAGAGGAAGATTGGAAAAAAGTGTTATGGACAGATGAATCAAAGTTTAAGTGTTTGGATCACACAGAAGAACATTTGTGAGATGCAGAACAACTGAAAAGATGCTGGAAGAGTGCCTGACGCCATCTGCCAAGCATGGTGGAGGTAATGTGATGATCTGGGGTTGCTTTTGTGCTAGTAAAGTGGGAGATTTGTACAAGGTAAAAGGGATTTTGAATAAGGAAGGCTATCACTCCATTTTGCAATGCCATGCCATACCCTGTGGACAGCGCTTGACTGGAGCCAATTATATCCTGCAACAGGACAATGACCCAAAGCACACCTCCAAATGATGCAAGAACTATTTAGGGAAGAAGCAGGCAGCTAGTATTCTATCTGTAATGGAGTGGCTAGCACAGTCACCAGATCTCACCCCATTGAGCTGTTGTGGGAGCAGCTTGACCGTATGGTTCACAAAAAATGCCCATCAAGCCAATCCAACTTGTGGGAGGGGCTTCTGGAAGCATTGGGTGAAATTTCTCCAGATTACCTCAGCAAATTAACAGCTAGAATGCCAAAGGTCTGCAATGCTGTAATTGTTGCAAAGGGAGCATTCTTTGACGAAAGCAAAGTTTGAAGTAGAAAATTATTATTTCAAATAAAAATCCCTATTTCTAACCTTGTCAATGTCTGGACTATATTTCTATTCATTTTGCAACTCATTTGATAAATAAAAGTATGAGTTTTCAGGGAAAACAAAATTGTCTGGGTGACCACAAACCTTTGAACGGTAGTTGATATATATATATATTGTAAGCGTTCACATGTGTTCGGCCGCCATCTTGGCCCGGCCTGGGGGACAATCTCGCTCTGGGATCGCCGCTTTGGTAAACGGAACAGCAGGTCGACACAGGATTCTCTCATTAAATCTGGTCTCTACCAGCTTTATTCTTCAATACAGTGAAAACATATACAGCAAACAAAATAAATCCTAGGCCGTCCAGCCACTAACTAAACGTTAGTCCCTCTCTAGCAGTGGTTTGGGTCTAATACCCAGCCCCACAAACATGTACTCACACTGTACAATATAGTCCTTGGGCCTGGCTTCTCTCAAGCCTAGGGGGAAGAATTCAGGATACTCTCCTGGACAAAGGCCTGCACATGTCCTCCACTGACTGTGATATTGTTACAACGTGAGGCTTTCTGGATTAGTAAGATGCAATCATTGATCCCGAAAGGTCTCAATGAGGTTTATAATTTGAAAGTATTTTTATAACTTCGGTATCTGTTGTTTTTATTGTTGTTTTTATACGTAGGTTGTGGTATTTAAACAATAGGAAATGCTCATCACGCATGCTTGACAAAGGGGGCGTGTCCTCCGAAACGTCGCTTGAAGTATGTGCAGCTCGCTCTAAGGTCTGGCGTCTCTGGGCTATCCTAGCAAGGAAATCAGATGTATTGGAAGCTGCCATGCAGAAAAAACTTCTAACATAAGTATACCACTTAACTTTTTCTATCGTTCTAATGTTTTACAATGATCCGTAAATGTTGGATTTTACATTAATGTGGAATAAAAGGTTTTTGCACTGAGCTAAGAAGTCTACCACTTGTTTGAGATTTGACTCCACTGACTGTGAGCCACACTCCCCCTCTGGTATACTGAAGACCAGACTATTTAACAGACCTTCAGCTGAGCAACTCTCCTAATTACCACCTGAGTAATTAACTCCTGGTTACCCTTGCCAGACTGCTGACCTTCCTCACTGACAGGCAGCAACTTGGTAACCCATAACTTGGAACTCAGCTGCTGCAGAACATCTAGTGGCGATCTTCTAAGGTCGCACCGCCACAATATATATTATATACTTCATATACAAATTTATTTATATATATATATATATATATATATATATATACTAAAATACCACATTATGGGTCTCAATGAATCTCCAATAGCGATTCTTTATTCATTACATAGTGGAATGCATTGAGAGCAACAACACATAAAAATAATCCATAAAAATCAAATTTAATATCCCATGGAGGTCTGGATTTGGAATGATGCTCAAAGTGAAAGTGAAAAATCTAATTTCAGGCTGATCTAACTTCAGTGGAAATGCAGCAAGACAAGGAAATGAGGCTGTATAGTGTTTGCCTCCACGTGCCTGTATGGACCTCCCTACAACGCCTGGGCATGCTCCTGATGAGGTGGCAGATGTTCTCCTGAGGGATCTCCTCCCAGACCTGGATTAAAACATCAGTCAACTCCTCGGCAGTGTGTGGTGCAATGTGGGGTTAGTGTAAGAAATGAGACATGATTTTCCAGATGCGCTCAATTGGATTCAGGTCTGGGGAATGGGCAGGCCAATCCATAGCATCATGCCTGCTGACACACTTCAACCACATGAAGCATAGCATTGTCATGTATCAGAATGAACTAAGGGCTCACTGCACCTGCATATGGTCTCACAATGGATCTGAGGATCTCATTCCCCTATCTAATGGCAGTCAGGGTACCTCTGGCTAGCACATGAAGGGCTGTGCGATCCTCCAAAGAAATGTCTCTCCACAACATTACCATCCCACTGTCAAACCAATCATGCTGCAGAACGTTCTCCTTGGTGTTTCCAGGTTCTGTCACGTCTGTCACATGTGCTTAGTGTGAACCTGCTCTCATCTGTGAAGAGCACAAAGCACCAATGTCGAATTTGACAATCTTGGTGGTCAAATAGAAGTCGCCCTGCATAGTGTTGAGCTGTAAGCACAACACCGACTTGTGGACATTGGGCCCTCATATAACCCTCATGGAGACTGTTTCTGACAGTTTGAGCAGACACATGGATATTAGTGGCTTGCTGGAGGTCATTTTGCAGGACTCTGGCACTGCTCCTCCTTTTCCTCCTGGAGGAGGTAGCGGTCCTGCTGCTGGATTTTTGCCCTCCTATGGCCCCCCTCATAAAGACAGGTATATATGGGCCCCCTCAGGCAGGTATATAGAAAATAGTTGCCAACTTTTGAAAGTGGGAGATTTTAAGCTGTGGCGCGCTATGTCGAAAATTTGCATGGTCACGCCCTCTTCTTGGTGAGTCACACCCCCTTCAAAAAGCCACACCCATTCCACATAACTGTCTAAGGACTCTGGAAGAAAGCTAAATTAGGGTTTTGGCATCACCCAGCTTTTCTGGACTGTTGGATAGCATATTCGGCATCCAGGAGAGCTGGAAGATAACGCCAAATTGTGCCTGAACCTAAACCATTATACTACAACCAATATTTCTACCATGCAGTGATATACAGTGGTATATACCAGTGTACAGAGGCTCTACAGATGTTTAAGTGACTGCAGTGCAGTAACATCTAGGAACTCACCAGAGACGTCTCATGTGACTGGAATTATTTTTCCCTTTTATTCTCCGTCCCATCCAGACTGCCATGATGACTTCTTCCGACCATTGCTGTGCCCGGTCCATTGTGTGGCATACCCTGCCCCCTCAACTTGACTGACAGCTCTCTCCCATGTTTTTTGTTTTTTTTAACTGTTTTTATTAAAGACCAACGTAAATTACATTACAGATCTTGTGAATTGCAAAAGAGGAAATCAACATGGTATCCATTCAGACAGTATCATCTAGTGAAATAAACATTGGTACTTCAACATTTTATGTTTTAACCATTCATCATGGATATAGTGGTGTTACTTAGGTTACGTTACATGTTTAGTCCAGTAAAGGTGTGTAAATTAGAAATAACTCCTTAGGTGACTAAAATTTCTCGAACATATTATAGGGCTACATGCCCGACAGGTTGCCTCCTTTACTATTACCAACCAATCGGTCATTCATTAGTTGTATAGCCCTCAGAATCTCTCCCGCCGTGGGTCCCCCCCCCAACGCTGCCCTACCCAAGTGGTCCAGTTGCAGTCATTGAGTGCTTCACAGGTGTTGACTCCCACCCTTTACAACTCGATAAGACAGGGAAAGTTAATCCTAGCTTCCTATAGAACTAGGCGGTTAGGGTTGCCTATCACAATGGTAGACAGCTGCTTTCGCTAGATCTCAAGGGATGTCATGATGGTCAACTTTCGGATATTACTCATGAGGTTGAACTGACATTGGAGCGGTGCCTGACATTTCTCTGGCCAAGTACCAGGTAGTAAGACCAAAACAATTACGTATTGTCGTTTTGACATCTATTGAGAGTGCATCAATGTATTTTGCCCAAAGGTTGAAAACATTTTTAACTCTGCATTCTTTATGGTGTGCTGCTTCGACCCAATCCATCTGAAATATAAAGGAAAGCTTTTCCTGAAACAATGCTATAGAAGGGCCTGTCGGTTGGAGCCATACCTGAAGTATCGCTTTCCTCGCTGCCGCTGCCACCACATGCAGTAGACGGTTGTCCGTATTGCTAACAGTGCATTGTGACCTATTCGTATAACCAAATAAAGCCCATGCCGGTCCAGGCGAATGGGAGGGGACCAAATGTAATCTTATGAAATCGGAAATTCTTTCCCAATATTCCCTAATCGTCGGGCATTCCCACAGACAGTGGTAAAGGTCGGCCCCGGGAGAAGCGCATTTAAAACAGTTATCTGTTGGATATTTGCCCATCTTGTAGCCTATGACAGGAGTAAGGTAGGCATTATGAATTGTCTTTAAAAGCATTTCAGTATATTTTGCTGAGGGGAGAAATTTATGCGCGTCTCGCAAGGCTTCCAGGACCACCACCGAAGTCAGCCCCCGATCCTTAAATTGCCAATGTGCTAAGCTCAAATTAGTTCGGCCATAATCTATATCTTCCAGGAGATAATCATATATGTTGGACATATGGGATTTCCTTGTAACGGGGTTAAGAAAAGTATTATCAAATTCAGAGTTCCAATCTTTTTCTGTAAAACCCGCTATTATTTGATCTATATAGTGTGTTAACTGCAGATAGTTAAAGAAAGGTATCCGCAGTGTTGGATGTTATTGCTGTAATTCATGTATTGTGAGGGGTCTCCTAAGATTTGGGTTAATAAAATGGTGCAAGTGTGATAAACCTATGTGGGGTGCCTCCTTGGAAACCTGGATTGTGCAGGGGAGAAAGAAAAAGGGATTGTTCTGGGTTCAGATCTTTCATCTGTCGAATCTTACACCAGGCTCGCCAGATTGGCATAAGAAGCAGATTCTCCTTCATTGAAGGTAATATACCACTATACGGAGAGTGCAGGAAGTTCATCAAGGAGGTGCCTAGACAAAATATCTGGTCTATGCGACAGTCGGTGAATATATTAGTATTTTGTGCCCAGTCCGTGATATATCTCCCCAGAGCCGCTAGATTATAGAGCTTGAGATGGGGAAGGCCCAGGCCACCATTGAGTTTGCGTTGAGAAAGGATCTGCAACGAAATTCGCGCTCTCCTGTTGTTCCAGATGAACAATCTGTAGTGTTTTAATATTTGTTTTTCATCTTTGGTTTTCAAATATATAGGCAACATGTGAAAAATATAGAGTAAACGTGGAAATTCCACCATTTTTAACAGATTGCATCTGCCCATGAACGATAACGGGAGATTTGCCCATCTTGTGAGTATCCCTCTCAATTTTTCCAAGTATTTTCTGATGTTTTCTGAGTAGATATTTTGCAGGCATCTAGGTAACCAAATTCCTAAGTATTTCAGGGAAGTTATGCACCATCTGATGGGGATCAACGCGGACCAGGACGGCCTAGCTGGGCCTGACAAAAGCATGCCCTCGCTCTTGTCTACATTGATGGTGTACCCCATCAAATTCCCCGTCCTTTGTATATCGGATAGTATGGGCAGCAGCGATGTCTCCGGGTCAGACACGAACAGCAACAGATCATCGGCGTACGCCGAGATTTTCAGTTCTTGTCCAGAGGCAGTAATTCCTTTATAGATGTCGGATTGGGTTATATGGTAAAGCAGGGGGTCTAGGGCCAAATTGAAAAGGAGAGGGGACAGTGGGCATCCCTGTTTAGTTCCCCTGAATAAATCTATAGCCGGAGAAGTACGACCATTAATCAAGAGATTGGTAGTGGAATTCGTGTGTATGTGGTCCAGGAAGTTAGAGAATAAATCCCCAAAACCTCTCCTCGTCAATGCGGCATCTAAATATGGCCAGGATACTTTATCAAATGCCTTCTCGGCATCAAGGCTTAAAAGCATACTAGCTGGGCGTCTTCCCGTCTGAGCCAGAGACATCGCCGCCACCGCCACCCGCACTCCTCTAGTGGCCTGTCGGCTAGAAATAAAGCCATTCTGGGAAGGGTGGATCAAATGGGGGAGAATTGATTGCAATCGGCCAGCAAGTATCTTCGCAAGGATTTTGTAGTCTTGATTGAGTAGGGATATTGGCCGGTAGGAGGCCATAATCGTAGGATCCCTATTCGGTTAAGGTATCAGGATTGTATGGGAATCGAAGAAGGAATCTACTATAGCGGAGTTTAGATAAATCTCGTTATAGAGTTTTGTGAGAAGCGGGAGGATGTCTGTTTTTAGTATTTTGTAAAACTCCCCCGAGTATCCGTCGGGTCCCGGGGTCTTACCATTTGTCAATTGTGCAATGGCCGACTTTACCTCGTCTTCTGAAATGATCCTTTCCAGACTACTACGCTGGTCAGGGGATAGGTGCGGCATGTTAAGGTTTGAAAGAAAAGTGTGCACTTTATCTGAGTCAAATGGCTCGTCACTATATAGGGATTCATAGAATTCAGTGAAGGTCTTGGTTGCCACGGTTTAGTTAATCCTGCCAGCAATGCCCCAGCTCTGTTACCCCAACGGTAGTATTTATTTTGTTGTACTCTTATGTGTGCTTTAGCTGTACCTTGTAAGAATGTATTGAGTAAGTTTTGGGCTTCAAGAAATTTCTTTTTGGAGTCTGGGGTAAGTAGGGTAGAATGATCTGTTTGGGCCGTCAGTAAATTTTCATGCAATTCTTGGAATTTCTTATGTTGGCTAGAACGGTGCATTGATATGTATCCGATAATGTGCCCCCGCATCACCGCCTTGGCAGTAAGCCACATCAACGCTGTGTCCTGTGCCTGTGGTCGGTTATCATTTATGAATTGGGTCCAATGGGTTTTCAAGAAATTTTTGAAGTCATCCGAGTCTGATAAATAGCTCGGGAAGCGCCAGGTGCGTGGGCCAGCATGCATGTCAAGAGCCCTCAAGGAGACCTCAATCGGCGCATGATCCGAAATGGCCACCGGGTGGATGCGTGTGCCCATTACCATGGGATAGAGCATTGAGGCAAGCAGCGCTAAATCAATACGAGAAAAGGAGTCGTGGACTTGGGAGTAAAAGGTGTATTGTTTCGTGGTGGGGTTGGTGGCACGCCAATGATCGAATAGGTCCAGCTTTTCTAGCATATCCTTAATAGATGGGTGAAGGGAATCATCATCTCTCCTGCTTCCCGACCTATCCAGACTAGCTACGGGCGCCAAATTAAAATCACCCATAAGTATTAAGTTGGGGTAAGGTCTGGCCAAGATAAAGGACAATATGTTTGAATAAAATTCTGCGTTATGACCATTCGGGGCGTAGATATTAAAGAATGTATACGTTTTATGCGCTATACGTACCCTAGCATAAATGTATCTACCCTCTGGGTCTACATACTGCTCTTCTATCTGCTGGACCAAACCTCGCCTAAAATAGATAGCTACCCCTCGTGATTTGGATGTGTAGCTGGCTATGATTGGGGGGTCTAGCCAAGGAGCTCTAATAGGTACGTAGTGCGCTAACTTCCAATGCGTTTCCTGTAGAAAAATTATATCCGCTTTTAATCTCTTAATGTGGGTAAGTACCTTTCTACGTTTTTCGGGGGTGTTCAACCCTGCTGTGTTCCAGGAGAGGAGTTTAAGAGCCTCGGGGGTTGGCAGCTCTATCTCTACGCCAGTATGAGTCATCCTGGATCATAAGGCGCAAAGACTTTCAAAGGATTAAGGACATGTGGTAGAGTCCAGTAGGCGTCCCAGCGAGCGCCACTGTCCCCTTGTGCTAGAGAGGAGGGGATACCCACGGCAAGGAGTTTTTTAAATATTCCCAAATTGATGTGCCTTAGTAGAAGTACACCAGTAGTAGTTTGACCGTTAACACCTGATATCGTTAACTTTATGTAACATCTCAGCAAACATTCATCTAACATAAACATGAAAAACAATAAAGCTGTGTAGTAGCATGGTAATAGAGACCTCAAACGTGTCTCATAACTTTTGAGCCAATAGGTTGATAATTGCATCAAACAATGAAAACATCTTGTGACACATCAGAACCCTCCCATGGTTATCATGGGGTCATAATCTTATTATCTTTTCCGAGCTCTGGAAAAGGAGAACTAAGATTTTACTCAGGTTTATGCAGCATTATATTTGCGTTAGGCCTCTGCTTCAGGCAGAAAGCGTTCTCGAGCTTCCTCAGAGTCTTCGTAAGTAGAGGTATGACCATTCACTGTGACACGAAGTCTGGCAGGATATTGAAGCTGCAATCGTATATTATTGTTGTGAAGATACCGGCATACTTCATGGAACGCCTTCCTGCGCTGTGTGACCTGTGCAGAAAAGTCCTGGAAGAGTAGAATTCTGTCTCCGCGGATAGTGAGTTCACGTTTTTGGCGGTACGCCCTTAGAAAAGTCTCTTTCACCGTCCAGTTGAGGAATTTTGCGATGACTGGGCGTGGTCGGCCCCTTTGGTCTCGTTGCGCTCCCATTCTGTGTACTCTTTCCACCACCAGATGATCTTGGGGGACATCCAGTTCCAATGCCGTGGCAATATCTTTTGTTAGGTATGAAGCCAGGGAGTCAGCTGTGACTGATTCAGGGATTCCGATGAATCTCAGGTTGTTTCGGCGCTCCCTGTTTTCCAGGTCGTCCATTTTGTCTCTCAGGCTAGTGATCAAGGATTGGTTGGTAGCGGTCGCTCCTGATAGGCGCGTCACTTCATCCTCCACTGAGCTGGTTCTGGTTTCCAATTCTACAATCCTTTGGGCATTGTTAGTAATCTGTGAGAGTGCCGCATTGATGGAGGCCTGAATGACATCTATGCGCTTGTCCAGTACCGGGAGGATCAGCTTAGATACTTCTTGCGCCCATGAGATAACATCGGATGGCATCGGAGCAGTAGGAGGTGGAACTAGTGGTGAGGAGGCTGGCTCTGGAGACTGCTCTCCTACAGATGGTGTAGGAGAGGTGCGTGTTGAGGAGCTCATTGTCGCTGCGGCGTGTCCTGCTTTGGCTGGTTGTCGAGCATTAGATTTAGGTTCAGTACGAGCAGGGTTGGAATTGGCGCCTCGGGACCGTGATACTCTGTTGGTTTTACGGACGTATCTGTACATCCTTTTAAGGATGTCTTAGAGAGAGTACACTTGGACTACAATGGCCTTTCAATGCGAGTAGGTCAAGCCAGTGTAAGGGCCATATCACGTAACTGTTATGTATTACAGGGAATTATTGCCTATCTTTTCTTTTTTTTTTTCAGATAAAATCAACTGAAAGGTTTAATGTTTATCCGCGGAGCAGTGTAGATAAGTGCTCAGAGGAGTGTCAAAAAGGCAGAGGGTCATGAGGTCACTGACCATCAATTAGCTGTCACATTGCCAGTGATAGAAGCGCACTCCCAAAGTTTCTCCTTTGCAAAGTTCGGTTATGTACTATCCACTATTTGTAGCGGGGGAGGTCTAGTTGTTCTCCTGACTTCAGGCGAGAGGGAGCAAGGTATAGTGAAGAGAAACAATGGCAGCTATTTCCAGAGTCTCAGGATCAGGATCGTTTGTGCTTGTATGCAAATTGTAGACGACCAGTTCACTGTGCAACAGTAGATGGCAGCAGAGTTCCAGCAACTGCAATACGGGGCAGCAGCACCTATGCTGAAGTTGTGTGCTGAAGTAACAATTGTGCTGATACAGGGGGGGAGGAGAGGAGGGAGAAAGTCGTGACCCTTCTTTTCAGTCTGCAGCTGCCTCAGACTCGCACAGCAACCTTCATGAAGCAATCTTGTGCTGTACGTGCGATTTATGTGGTTGTCAGGATTTTGTGGCCGCTGAGAAAAGACCGAAGGGGAGCTGGGGCTGCTATGATACGGGAGAGAGGTGTCCCAGGCTAAGTCTCCTTCAGTGAGAAGACAGATCTAATACAGATTTCTGTGCAGGCTTACTGACACAAACCTATGTCCCAGAGTCCTGAGGTGGTGTAACAGTAGTTAGCAGCTGTCAGTTTTATCAGCGGAGCGCGACAGCGCCTACATTACGATTGAGCGCCTGGTGGTCAGAGGCCAGATGCTTGAATATGGGTGGGAGGAGAGGTGGGTGGGAGCAGTCGTGTCCCCTTTCGCCTAGCTGCAAAGACCCAAGGTTCACACAGCAGCAGTCATAAAGGCAACACAGTTCGCTGCTAATATAGTTTAGTAGCTGTCTGGGCTGTGCCGCCGCGAAGAGGAGACCTGGGGGCAGCAGCAGCTGCTATAGATCAGAGGAAAGATGTGTCTCTGCTTAAGTCTCAGCTCAGAGAATGGGCCGTCTTACGACGGGGGGGGGTGTCAGTGCAGAATTACTTGTGTAGTCCCGGGACAGGGATGATGAGCGCAGTGTCCAGTAGTGACGGAGTCCGCTGCCACAATCCCCGTGTCCCCGGCACTGACCTGTATGATGCGACTCCCTTCTATTTTCCCAGCTGGTGCCTTTGCAGTCTCTGCGCCAAGGGCTATCACCAATCGCCTGGTAGTATCTTCGCACCGAGGACTACACACTGGGTCTGATCTGTACCTCTTCTGGTGCGCTCAACAGGGTGTCTCAGCGTTCGCGGCCAGCAAGGAGCAGGTGGGCGGCTGCAGCTCCCGATCCTCACTCACAGCCCGGGGGTGCGCCGCTGCCGTCTGTTGGAGGCCGGGCAGGCAGTCTCGAGTCTCTCTCGGGGGGCGCTGCACGTGCGCAGTGGCGGCGCCGAGCGCCGGTGGCTCCGGCACCCGGTGACGAGGGGGGGATGCTCTCCTCAGCGTCGTCGGCTGACTTGTTGTCCATGCTTGTTGCCAAGTTTGCAGGTCAGTAACAGCGTCTCTGTCCTCGGCACGCTGTCGCCAAATGCTACTTGTGCTGCCGTGCGTCTGGCTGTGAAAGGCGTCCGGCGGAAGTGGTAGGCCGGCTACTAGGAGTAGGCCTCGCGCGATGCTCCTCACCGCTGCAGACTCCCGGGGAGAAATTTTAAAATAGCCCCTGCCTCAGGTGCCCCGAGTTCTCCTTGCGCTTTGGGCGAGTTTTGGCGTCCGCAGGAGTTCAGATGGTGGGGTAATCCGCTGGATTTGGGTGCCTTCACCAGGAGCTGCTGTAAAAGGCAGCCATTCGTGATGCCCCGCCCCCGGAAGTCTCTCTCTCCCATGTTTGTCTATTGGGAGAGAGCTGTCAGTAAAGCTGAGGGGGTGGGGTGAAGCCACACATTGGACTCTTTTCCTCAAGCACCACCCCCTCATTTTTATGCACAATCGGCTAGCTGAGAGCCAGCAATGGCCCTGGACATTGCTTTGTGGGAACACTCCTTTAAGCCGAACACCTGAAAAGTATTTAATGACCAGCACATTTTTTTTACTTTTTGCCTCCGTGTGTTCTTTTATTTTTTTTATTTTATCTTTTTTATTTTTTCAATGACGCAGTTGTATGAGGCCTCATTTTATTCTGGACAAGTTGTATTTTTTGGGGGGGAATAGTTTAAGTTCACTTATAAAATACTGCGGAATTTTTTTCAATTTTTTTTGTTTTTTTACACCATTCAAACTTCAAACTTAATACCTTTTTAGATTAATTCTACAGTTTATTATGGTCGTATGGATACCTAATATGTGTAGGTTTTTTAATGTATTGACAATTATTTTTTATTAAATATTTATTTTTATTTATTTTTTCCACTTTTTTTTTTTTTTATTTTATTTTTTTTAAATCCCATGAAGGGATAACGGTTTTACTTTTTTTTATAAACTTTGTAATATATTATTCCCCTTCGTCCTCAGGCAGCACACAATGGGTTAGATTGCTCTCCCCTTACAAGGAAAGAAACGAGCTCAGCCTAATTCAGTGTCCACTACATTGAAACAGGGCTGCTTTTTCTTCTGTCCTGCTCCCTCTCATTCTATACATTGCACACATCAGGCAGCTCAGTAACTTCTATCCAGGGGGGGGAGGGGGTTTGCTCTCAGAGTTCACCCTGTGTGTGTCTGCCTAGGTCTGTTGCAGGAGAGGGCTGATCTAGGAGTGTAGAGAGGAATATGAAGCTGTGTGCTAATAGAGCAGAGGGGATGCATGTGTTCCTATATCCCCTGCTTAGCTTACAAGTCTCCACATCTCCAGCAACAACAAGGGCAGTGTTACTATACTCAGGATGTGTCCCTAATACAGGAGAGCATAAAGTATTCACATGCCCCCTGATCTGTATAGTATTAGTATAGTCACAGTTCCAAAGACATATCATGATTATAATAACAGACAGGGTCACTGCTGTCACATCTATCTGTGTAGAGAGCAGGAGGAAGCAGGCACACAAAGGGTTAATCCAGGCTGCATGGACACAGACACCAGAGTCCTCCTCCCCCTCCAGAAGCATTCTGTGCTGGAGGGGCTCTCTGCTCCGACCTGTCTTCAAGGTGATGAGTCATTCAGACCTGACAGCCAGTAAGATAAGGATCAACAGGTCGGCTACTATAGAGATTTGAGAAGCTGATGTAATAATACTAACAGGGCTAGCTCAAAATCAGTAGAACATTTGTAATGAACATATATTGCAAAGCTGCTTGTTTTTTAAAGATCTTTAAATTAAAACCCAATCATTGTAGCGAGACAACCCCTTTAATATCCTCCTCAACCCAGCTATGACAGAAGGAAAAGAAACGAGCATCAGGTTCAAATAATTCAAGCACTAATTGGTTCCACCTCACCCATATAAACAGACCTGCTTTTTCTTCTGTCGCAGCTTGACTTATTATTTTTATAATTATTTTGCTATTCACTATTTCCAGGTTTTATTATTTTACTACAGTGGCTCCTGTGGAGGAGACCCAAGAGTTTCTTGGTGCATCTCCTCATTCCCCCACTACTGATCTGCCTAGTTTGCCTGGGATCCCAGAGTTTCTGGGGCAGCCATGGCCTGGGGATGTCTCAGCCTGCGTTCCAGTTCAAACTCAGTAGAGCTTCCTCCCGCGCTGATAGCTGGACAATTTATGCTCTACACCAGGAGAGAGGCACGGTATCAAAGGGTGGCTGCCTCGGATGGCATATAATGGCGTTTCTATGTGCACTGCCAGGCTGCGTACTCTCCATGGTGCAGAGGTAGGAGATGAGTTCTCTCACACTTTCAGCTGCCGCTGGTAGCATGTGCTGATCTGTGTTGTTATATACTCCTGTGTCAGGGGACTGGCTGCTGTTTGTATTCTGTTTTTCTGTGCACTGCCCTGCTGCACACTCTCCATGGTATAAAGTCAGGAAATGAGTTTTCATGCCATCAGATGCTTCTGGTAATTTTTTGGTTTATGCTGATTTTGCTCTTCTGGTTCAGAAGATTGGTTTCTGCAGACTTATTTTATTTTTCTGAAGTCTTATAGCTGATAAGCAGCAGCAAAAGATGAGAATAGAAGCTGGAAGTTAGGGCGCAGGTTCTGTGCTAAATTCCTGGCTACTGCCTGGTAACTGAGTATTTTTAATTCTGCCTCATGGTGAGTGTGTTTAAAGCAGAAACTAATCAATTATTATTTGGTTGTATTGCAACTGCCAAAATCTATCAGAGGTTTCAGAATACAATCATGGGAGACTACTCTGTCTCCCGTTCTCAACGCTGCTGCGGCGCTGGGGTCCGCAAACTCCTGTCTTCAGCGACGTCAATACCGCCAGACGTCAGAGTGCTATATTACTGCATATTTCCTGACACATACTGCACGGCCGGCAAAAGACATGTTACTTCTTGCTGGCGCTTATGCACCGGGGAAAACGACAGTGAGTGGGGACCGGAGCACTGTGGGAAGTATGTGGTGGCCAGTGCGTATCTTCCTACAGCAGGCATATAGTGGCACAAAGCCGTGTAAATTCACCTCTAATCTTGTGCTCAGCAGCAGCGAGGTATGAGGGGGATCCCACAAAAAGGACGACACAACTTTCTAGTTACTCCTCATCACATCATTTGGCTCTTTGTAGCCTCATCAGTGCATAATCTACATACAGCTAGCAAGGGTCAGTAGTAGTCACTTCAGCTGTCCCTCACAGCAGTGTCGGACTGGGGGGTCTGGGGCCCACAGGGGAATTGATCTTCGGGGGCCCACCCTACTGTACATGAAAATATTACCGGCCTCTCGGACATAAACGCGCCCATTTTACCACATAATACAGTGTTCAAAACAGAACTGTATTGTGTAGTACAATAGCAAGAGAGTCACATATCTGTATCTCACACATGTCAGTCTAACATATCATAGACACAGGGCTAAGTAGCTCCATCCATATCCCTCTCCACCTACATACAATATCCCCCTCCACCCACATACAATATCCGCTCTACAATCAGGGACACATGTACGCTGCCACTATACATGCGCCGATATATCCTAAAACACCACCATATAGAGACCACATAGAGGTCAGACACCAGCTCAGGTAAAACCCTACAACACCGCTTTTTAGAGACCAATAGAGGTCAGACACCAGTCTCAGGTATAACCTAAAACATCACCATATAAAGACACATAAAAGGTCAGACACCAGCTCGGTATAACCTACAACACCCATAAACCATGAGTAGAAGTCGGGAAAACACTAAAAAGCTCAGTTATAACATACTACCCCCCAATATAGAGACCACATAGAGGTCAGACACCAGCTCAGGTATAACCTAAAAACACCTTCATATAGAGCCCACATAGAGGTCGGGACACCCAGCTCAATATAACCTACAACACCGCCATATAGAGACCACATAGTGATCTGACACCAGCTCATGTATAACTACAACACCGCCATAAGAGACCACATAGTGGTTTAGACACCAGCTCAGGATATAACTACACACCGCCATATAGAGACCACATAGTGGTCAGGAAAACCAGCTCAGGTATAACCTACAACACTGCATATAGAGACCCCCATAGAGGTCAGACACCAGCTCAGGTAAAACCTACAAACACCGCCATATGAGACCACATAGGGGTTTCAGACACCAGCTCAGGTATAACCTACAACCCCGCCATATAGAGACCACATAGAGGTCAGACACCAGCTCAGGTATAACCTACAACATCAACCAATAGAGGTCAGCACCAGCTCAGGTATAACCTACAACCCCATATCCATATAAAAGGGGACCACATAAAAGGCCCAATGACAACCAGCTCAGATATAACTACAACACCGCCATATAGAGACCCCCCATAGTGGTCAGACACCAGCTCGGGTATAACCTACAACCGCCATATAGAGACCACATAGGGTCAGACACCAGCTCAGGTAAAACCTACAACCCCGCCATATAGAGACCACATAGAGTTCAGACACCAGCTCAGGTATAATCTACAACCCCGCCATATAGAGACCACATAGGGTCAAAACACCAGCTCTCGTATAACCTACAACACTGCCATAAGAGACCACATAGAGGTCAGACACCAGCTCAGGTATAACCTAAAACATCACCATATGAGGTCGACACAGCTCAGGTAAAACCCTACAACACCGCCATATAGAGACCACATAGAGGTCAGACACCAGCTCAGGTAAAAACTACAACACCTCCATATAGAGACCACATAGATGTCAGACACCAGCTCAGATATAACCTACAACACCGCCATATAGAGACCCCCAATAGTGATCTGACACCAGCTCATGTATAACCTACAACACCGCCATATAGAGACCACATAGTGGTCAGACACCAGCTCAGATATAACCTACAACACCGCCATATAGAGCCCACATAGTGGTCAGACACCAGCTCAGGTATAACCTACAACACTGCCATATACAGACCACATAGAGGTCAGACACCAGCTCAGGTAAAACCTACAACACCGCCCTGTAGAGACCACAGAGAGGTCAGACACCAGCTAAGGATAACCTAAACCCCAAAACCCCCCCCCAAATACAAACACCGCCATATAGAGACCACATAGAGGTCAGACACCAGCTCAGGTAACATCACATTACAATTAAAAAAATAACCCCTGAAATCAGGGACTCACCGAAGACGTCTTGAGAGGAGTCGTTCTCTTTTTCTTTTGCCCCTTTTCGCTCCCACACCGCCATGATGACTTGTCCCGGCCACAACTCATTCCTGCAGAAATTACACACAAATATCTTAGAATCCTAAATTTTTCCAGCATCTCTTTACTTTCCCACCTCTGTACAAACTAACCCAGGGGTGGGAGAGCGGGTACAAGCCTAGTATCCTAAAGGGTTGGAGGGTGGGGAGAGGCCCCAGGTAACTAGATAGGCCCTATTTCGGTAGGTAGACTCTCGCTGGATAAGTTGGTAGGCCAGCCCCAGGCAGGCTGGTGGGTACCTAGCCACAGGTGGGTAGGTAAATAGCCCCCAGGTAGATAAGCAGGCCCCAGTTAGGCAAGTTGATAGGCTACAGTTAGGTTGGTGGACACCAGTTAGGTAGGCTGTAGGTAGGTGTTGGTGAGTCCCAATTAGTTAGGGTCCCCTTTATATAGGCTGCAAGCAGTTAGGGACCCCCTTTAGGTAGTATACAGGCACTTAGGGCCTCCTTGGGTAGTATACAGGCAGTTAGGGGTCTCCTTTAGGTAGTATACAGGTAGTTAGGGGCCTCCTTTAGCTACTGTGTAGGTAGTCAGAGCCCCCTTAGTATTTAGGTAGCCAGGGCCCCCTTTAGTAGTCAGGGCCCCCTTTAGATAGCCAGGGCCCTCCTGTAGGTAGCCTGGGCCCCCTGTATGTAGTTGGGGCCCTTGTAGGTAGTCAGGGCCCCCTATAGGTAGCCAGTGCCCCCCCCTAATAGCCAGTGGCCCCCTAATAGCCAGTGGCCCCCTAATAGCCAGTGCCCCCCTAGTAGCCAGTGGCCCCCCTAATAGTGTCCCCCTAGTAGCCAGGGGCCCCCCCTAGTAGCCAGTGGCCCCCCTAGTAGCCAGTGGCCCCTCTAGTAGCCAGTGGCCCTCCAGTAGCCAGTGTACCCCCTAATAGCCAGTGTCCCCCTAGTAGTCAGGGCCCCCCTAGTAGCCCGTGTCCCCCCTAATAGCCAGTGTCCCCCCTAGTAGCCAGTGGCCCCCTAGTGCCAGTGGCCCCCTAATAGCCAGTGGCCCCCCTGTAGGAGTTGGGCCCCCCTTATGAGTGCCCCCCCCTAGGGGCCATGGCCCCCTTTAGCCAGTGCCCCCCTTTTAATTTGCCAGGGGGGGCCCCCATAGTAGCCTGCCCCCCTATGGTAGTGGCCCCCCCTTGTAGCCAGTGGGCCCCCCTAATAGAGTGGCCCCTAGTAGCCCGTGGCCCCTAGTAGCCAGGGCCCCCCTAATAAAAGTGTCCCCCCCTAGTAGCCCGTGGCCCCCCTAATAGTGTGGCCCCCTAATAGCCAGTGGCCCCCCTAATAGCCAGTGGCCCCCTATAGCCAGTGCCCCCTTTTTTTGCCAGGGCCCCTCTAATAGCCCGTGGCCCCTTAGCCCGGCCCCCCTAATAGCCAGTGGCCCCCCTAGTAAAACCAGTGGCCCCCTTTGAATCAGGGTCCCCCTAGTAGCCAGTGGCCCCCCTTGTAGCCAGTGCCCCCCCCAGTAGCCAGTGTCCCCCTAGTAGCCAGTGGCCCCCTTTGTAGTCAGGGCCCCCCCCCTAGTAGCCAGTTGGCCCCCTTTTTTTGCCAGGGCCCCCCTAGTAGCCAGTGGCCCCCCTTTGTAGTCAGGCCCCCCTAGTAGCAAGTGGCCCCCCTTTGTAGTCAGGGCCCCCTAGTAGCCAGTGGCCCCCTTTGTAGTCAGGGCCCCCTAGTAGCCAGTGCCCCCCCCCTTTGTAGTCAGGGCCCCCCTAGTAGCCAGTGGCCCCCCTTTGTAGTCAGGGCCCCTGTAGGTAGTTTAAAAAAACCCCAAAAAAACAGCCACTTACCTTGCTCCGGCTTGCGCTACTGCCGCTCCAAGCTGCCGCCGGCTCCTTACTGCCGCCCTGCATAGGCGGCGCGGTGATGTGACCAGTAGGGGCCGGCGGTGATGTGACCAGTAGGGGCCGGCGCCTGGCAGACTTAAGGCCTCGTGCCTTAGGCCTGCCAGGGAGATCAGCGGAGCGCAGCGCTAGTGGCGCTGTGCTCCGCTGACTCCGCGCAGCCCCGGGAGTCGGGGACATTAGTCCCCAACTCCCGGGCCGGTCTCTGGGCGCTCAGTGACAGGATGCGCAGACGGGCCCTGGGGAGCGACGGCACTGCCTCCGGGGCCCACAGCGGCTCGGGGGAGGGGTGGGGCACCAGGGGATTCCCTGGTCCCCCGGCGGCCCAGTCCGAGCCTGCCTCACATGTGCTGACCCCAAGTGCAATGTTCCAGTGGCAGGGGCGTAACTAGAGAAGCCAGAGCCCCATAGCAAACTTTTGGATGGGCCCCCCCCCCCTCCCTGACCACGACCATGTACCAGGACTTTCTGTTAGATAATGTAGATAATACAAGGGGCAAATTTTCTCACCATACATTCACCATTTATACTGCTACCAATCAAATCCAATATACCAAACCCACCATTACCACTAACGCTATTACATAAGGACCGGATTATACCACCAGAACACGACCCCCAAATTACCACCAATAGTGATGAATAATACCCCTACCTATTACTGATCAGTACACAAAGACCAATACTGTCTAATAATAATAATAGATCATACGATAGTAACCATAAAGTGGTATATACTAGAGTACACAGGCTCTGCAGACTGTATATAACCACCATACAGTGACATATAGTGGTAGACACCAGTGTAACTCAGCTTTTTTCCCATCTGACAAATTGTGACTGTAATTACCAACCATACAGTGACCATATAATGGTAGACACAGGTACACAGGCTTCTGCAGACTGTTATATTACCTCCATACAGTGACCATATAGTGGTAGACAGCAGTGTACACAGGCTCTCGACTGTATATAACCACCATACAGTGACCATTAAGTGGTAGGAAAAGCAGTGTACACAGCCTGTGCAGACATATAAGTGATTACAGTGCAGTTACATCTTGTGACTCACAGGTGAAAGTTTCTTGACCAGTCGTTGATTTTCTCTTTTGTTCTGCATCCCGGTCCAGTCCGCCATCTTTGATGAAAATCTCCCGACCACTTGTCCCTGCAGATTTAGACACAAATATCTTAGAATCCTGACTTTTCCAGCCCCCTGCCCCTGGCTAAATGGGGTGCATTTAGGCAGGCAGGGTTTAAATGGGATATATGGGGCCCCAAATAGGCAAGGTTTAGGTAGCCAATAGAGTGCCCACATAGGCAGGCAGGGTTTAGGTAGCTATAGGGAGCCATACAGGTAGACAGGGGTTAGGTGGGCTATAGGGGCCATATAGGTAGGGTTTAGGTAGCTAAAGGGGCCCATATAAGTAGGACCGGGGAGGCTTGTGGGGGTATACAGGCAGGCTTGTGGGGGTATACGGCAGGCATATAGGGGTGTAGAGGCAGGCATATGGGGGGCTGTACAGGCACGCATATGGGGGCTGGGATAGGCAGGGGAAGGGCATATAGGGGGCTGTATAGGGCAGGCAGGCAGATAGGGGGCTGTATAGGCAGCCAGGGAGGCAGGCAGATAGGGGGCTGTATAGGCAGGCAAGCAGGCATATAGGGGGCTGTATAGGCAGGCAGGCAGGCATATAGGGGGCTGTAAAGGCAGGCAGGCATATAGGGGGCTGTAAAGGCAGGCAGGCATATAGGGGGCTGTAGAGGCAGGCATATAGGGGGCTGTATAGGCAGGCAGGCATTTTGGGGGCGTATAGGCAGGCATGTGGGGGCTATAGGCAGGCATATGGGGGTAAAAGGCAGGCATAGGGGGGTATAGGCAAGGCATATGTGGGTTATAGGCAGGCATATGGGGGCTTTTAGGGGCAGGCATAGGGGGCTATAGGCAGGCATAGGGGGGTATAGGCAGGCATATGGGGGGTATAGGCAGGCATTTGGGGGGGGTATAGGCAGGCATATGGGGGCTATAGGAAGGCATAGGGGCTATTGGCAGGCATATGGGGGCTTATAGGAGGGGGATATGGGGGGCTTTTCTAGGGGGGAGGCATATGGGGGCTATAGGCAGGGATTGGGGGCTATAGGTAGGCATATGGGGGCTATAGGCAGGCATATGGGGGCTATAGGCAGGCATATGGGGGGCTATAGGAAGGCATATGGGGGGCTCAGGCAGGCATATGGGGGGGGTAATAGGGGGGAGGGGGATATGGGGGGCGGGGTTCATAGGCAGGATATGGGGGGCTATAGGCAGGCATTTGGGGTAGATAAAATAAGAAACAATTACTCACCTCGTCCACGTTCCCCCGATGCGCCGCTCGCACGCTCTTGCTGCTCTCCCTGCAGCCTCCCCGCGGGGGGCCGGTGGGACCACCGCGCCGCCCGGCCCGTAGGGGGGGGGAAGTAACAGAGCGGAGCGATCGACGCTCCGTCCTGCTACTACCCAGCAGCGCTGCCTCTGAACGCTCGGGCGGGGGGCCCGGGCTTTCAGAGGGAGTATGCGCTGGGCCCCGCAGCTTCCCGCCCGCCCAGTGAACTGTTAAGTTCACTGGGCCCGGGGGGGCCAGGGCGGCAAATTTCCGGGGTAGCGGACGTGGTAGCAGCTGCCCCGGGGCCCCCTAAGACGCAGGGGCCCCGTAGCAACTGTCACCCCTGCTACCCGTGTAGTTTTGCCACTGTCAGTGGTGATACAGAGGTTTTCTTTTGATATCGGATCCTGCAGTGTCAGGTGAGATATAGAGCCTCAGCATCATATGTCAGGGAATCCCAGTCACTGCAAGCCCCCAGAGCTACTATAAGCAGCAGCGCCAGGATCCAGGACTTATCTCAGCAGAGATGGTGGAGCTCTGCATAGCCTCACATGATGGCACCGGAAGCATACCCCTCATCCTGCACATATTATACATTTATGACAATTATCTGTGGATATTCCATTAAATGTCTGTTATAGGAGCACCCTTTAATTATACTTTATTCACCCTATATTATCCATGCAGATTATTACTATTCTTGATGTGTCATTTTAGCCTCTACTATTACTTAGAGTAACATGAGCCCTGTAGGGCTGATGCATCTCTGAAGGGGATATTATTTAACCCCTAAGTAAGTTTATACAGCCTTCCACCGTATTACTGATGTAACAATGGAGGCATAAAAACAACCATCAAGACGAAGTGAAGTTGGTTTCTTATTCAACAGTTTCTTATTCGGGCTGACAGTTGGTTTATTATTCACCAGTTTCTTATTTGACTGCAAAATATTTTTTTGTTTTTTAATTAGGATAATAAATAGGGAAAACTTATCAGCTTAAATAAATGTCATTAAACTGATGTGGGACCAAGGGACAAACCAGTTGAAACATGCCTGGTTAAACACATAACAGCTGGCATTTAAAAATGGGCAATCAAAAGCAGAACCTCAAAACTAAGATTTAAGGGTTAAATGGCTTTGGGTCCCACTATACCACACTGACCTTCATACCAAGAGGGATACCCCAAATCAAATCAGTTTACTCCAGCCTGGCCCAAAGTGATTCTGGGCATTATAATCTGGCATCAACAGTGGGCAGTTTTCACTGATTTGAATAAGTAATCTGGTGTTTTTAAGGGTTTCTCATGACTTTGGGCCACTGATCCCACAACTGCCTTTTACCAAGAGGGATTGGCCCCCACATCAAATTCCGTTTACTCGAGCCTGGCCGAAATTGTTTCTGGGCACTAAAACTGGCATCAAAGTGGGCCAGATTGGGCAGTTTGCACCTAATTTGAAATAAGTAATGGTCTTTTTATAAGTTTTTAAATGGACACTGGGCCATGATAACATCTTGGTATGAAGGCAGTGTGGGATCAGTGGCCCGGAAGCCATTTAACCCTTTATAAAAACACCATGTTACTTATTCAATTCAGTGAACTTCGCACGTCCTGACCACTTTGTTGACCTGTTTATAATGACCAGAAATCAATTTGGGCCAGGCTGTGGACTAAACTGAATTTGATGTGGGTATCCATCTTAGTATGATGACGGTGGTGGGGATCAGTGGCCAAAGCCCATTTAACCTATTAATTCTTAGTTTAAAGGTTTCTGCTAGATGCCACACTTAATTATGCCAGTGTTAGTGATTTTCAAGGCTTGTTTCAATGGTTTGTCCTTGGCACATCAGTTTAAATGACATTATTAAAAAAAGGGCTGATTAGTTTTGCCTATTTATTATCCTATTTAAAAAACAACAAAAAGATTTTGCAGAAATAAGGAAACTGGTGAATAGACCTAACTTCAGCCAGAATAAGAAACTAGGTGAATAAGAGGAAAACCCTAAAATAAACTTTTTTCAGCTTACGTAACATCAAGGCTAGTAATGACTTATATGGAACACTATGGAATTGAAATTCAGCCGGAGGCCTGATACAGATCATTATTTGGCTGTACTGAAATTTCAGCCCCTTTCTAACTTAATCTAGTGAGACTGGCAGTGGGGCCTGGTAAACTCACAGTACCCCCACCTGGGCACTGGCATGTGTGTGATCAGCTGTGGGAGCTGTACATGGGGATTGTTACAGGGAGACAGGTGTCTACATAGTCTCTAGTCAAGTGCCGGCCCCGCTCGTCAGAACACTGAGCACTGTCAGGAGGCGGAAGAGCCGTTCACATTGAAAGCAGCTCATGGGTGCGAGGGAAGGGGGGACACAGCCTGCTGCCAGCTCAGGGGGTCCTGATGCAGAGCGGCAGCAGCAAGTGCATGTCTGATTTCTGACTGCAAAAGTAGAATGTGTACATCGTGTCAGGCACACCACTTGTCTCTCTAAATGACGCAAAACTTCACATGCTCAGTGCATGTGTCATGACTGGGGGCCTCCCGGGGAGTCTCTGTCCTCGTTGGGCCAGAGTCCGACACTTGTTCATACATGTTTCCCCTTTGGACTATATTGGGACTTCATTGGGTTATGTCAGACCAAGCATTGGATGATTTCTTTTAATAAAATAGTGAAGATGGCTGATGTTGGGGAGTGTTTTTATTTAAATTAAAAGTTTTTTGTGCAATTTGTGTGTTTTGTTTCCCAATTTAATACCAGTTTTTGTAATGGAGATATCTCTCCATTACTCATTGCTCGGGCTTGGTGTCAGCCAGCAGTAGTTTTTGTCTTTCACCCGAAGGCTTAACACTAACCCTGTGTCACTATTGCCCCAGTACCTTATGCACCAGGGGTACTGGGAAGAGCCCGTAAACACGTCTGAGCGGTACCAATCTAATGTGATGGCCGCTTTTGCGGGGCTGCGGGCTAGTATTTTTAGAGCCTTGACGGTTACCGGCTCTTCCCAGTACCATGGTGTTTGGGTCTGGGGTAAATTTGTCGGGGTTGTGTCATTTGGCAAAAAAAACAACGCTGGCTTCACCAAGCCCGAGGATAGAAAGGGGAAAGGCGTTTGTCAGACACCTCCACTACTTCACTGGAATTATATGGAAAAAAAAAATCACACAAAATTGCACAAAAAAACTTTTATTCAAGTAACACTCCCCGACACAGCCCCTTTTTCCATTTTATTTGAAAACAAAAGCTCCCAAAATTGATTGGGTAGTTCACCCAATCGACTAGTCAAATGGGAAACTGTAAATAAACAAAATTTTCAAAACATACATTAGGTGGATTTCCCCAGATGCAGAAAGCCGGGGGCACCCAAAGCCACATGTAAATCCGCTTTCCATGAGGTAATACGGGTGCCCCCTTTGGGGGATGGGATTTTTTCTTTGTCAAAGCCTTTTTGCCCCCCTTTTTCCCCCCCCAAAACCCCCCCCCAAAAAAGGCCGCGGGGGGCCAAAAAGGGGACAAGCAAAAACCCCCCGCCCAAACTTTTTCCCCCCTTGGGCCAAACAGATGAGGGGGGGGGAAAAGGGGTAAAGGGCCTCCCCTTTGGGCCCCCTGCCCATTGGGAACTCCCGGGACAGGGGGGGCAATAGTAAGTGGGAAAACATTCCCCCTTGAAATTTAAGGGTTTTTTTAAAAAATTTAATCAGTAAGGAAAATTTTTCCCCATGGAAAACCCTTACATGAGAAGGCCAAACCCGCTTTTTTACAACGGGACGACTTAACCCCCTTTTTTTCCAGAACCCCCCCTTTGTTTTTTGCCCCCACCAGCTCCCCCCACATGGCTGCCCCCCCGGAAATTCACCTGCCCTCCCCCTCCCCCCAATCCCCGTGGAGGGGAAAAAAAGTTCCCTTGACGGGAATTTTCCCAAATCACATAGCCAAGAAAACAAAAAACCAAACCCTTATGGTCCCAAGCCCCCCCCAAAAAAGGGCCCGGGAGCAAAACCACAAAAACGTTAAGAATTTTATAACCCTGCTAATGGTTTGGGCAATAAACCCCCCCAAGGAAAAGAAAAAAAAAACCCCCCGAAAAAAAAAAATTTATTGGAATTTTTAAGACTTGTTAAGTTTTGGGCCGGCAATTGACCGCCCCTAAAAACATTAAAACCATTTTCCCAAATTTAATCAAAAATTTAACCACCGATTTACCTTAAAATGGAAACGATTTTGGGTTTTTTTCGACTTTAGCGGAACACTTTTTTTTAAGGAAAAAAGGGGGCCCCATGGGCCGGCTAGGGGTCCAGGGGAAAGGAAAAAAAACCCCCCAAGAGGTAGAAGCCTTTTTAAGGGGAAAAAAACCCCCTTCCCGACTAATGGTTTTGAAAAATCCAAAAAACCCCAAAAATATATTTTTTTAAAAGGGCCCGAATGAAAATTTTTTTGAACTTTTTCTGTTCACCAGCAGCCCCCGGGGCAAGTTTTCCACTTTTCCCGCTTTACGTAAAGCCCCTATTTAAGTAAAACTTTTCCCCCCCGACGAGAATGTTTTTAAGTCGCGGGAAAATAAACCCGGAAGACCATAGATCTTTAATTTAAAAAATTTTTGCCCCCCCAATTTTTTTCTCAAACTAAATAACCCTTCTTCCCCCTTTTTTGGGAAAGACCCCCCCAAATTTTTTGTTGCCCCTTTTCCCAAGCTCTAAATTTTTTTTCCTGTCTGCCCCAAAAAAAAACCCCAAAATTTTCCCATTGGGGTTCCCAGGTTTTTAAAGGGGAAAAATTTCTATCAGGTTTTGCCCAAAAAACCCCCATCTTTTTCCCGGCGGGGTTCGCAGGCGCAAAATTTTTTTTCTGCCACCAACCCCCAAATTTTTCCCAATTTTACCCCTTTTTCAATTTAACATGCAGATGGTTTTTTCCCCAGGCAAACCTTTGTAGCCCCGGTTTAGGGGGCCCCTGGCCCCCGCAAGCGGGTTTAACCCACCCGGGAAAAAGGCAAAGAGGGGGCCCCGGCCCCCCAAACGGGAAGGATTCTGGGGGGATTTGGCGGGCCCCCCGATGACGGGGGGGGGAAAACCGGGATGAGGGCGCTCGGGGGGTGAAAGTCGGGGGGGAAAAGGGGGGGAAGGGTTTGTGCCGGGACGGCCAAATGGGCGGCGGGAAAAAGGTTTTTGGGAAAACAAAGGATAAGGGTAAACGGAAAAAGGGAAAGGGGTTTTCTAAAGGAAAAGGGGTTTAAAATAAACCCCCAAAATTAAAATAAGGGGTAAAAAAGTTTCCCGGTTCCTTTTTAAATTTTTTGGGGGCCCCCAAAAGTGCGGGGGCCCGGGCCGGGGAAAAAAAAGGGGGACCCCGGGTAAGTGGGAAGCCCCGGGGGTTGGGGCCCCGCCCTAATGGGGGGGTCCAAAATGCCAGGGGGCCCCGGATGGGGCGGGGGGGGGACCACCCGGCATACCCCCCCCTCCCCCCCCCCTTTTCTGGCGGGAGGAAATTTTTTTAAATTTATGTAGAATATGTTTTTTTCCCGGATTTTTTCCGGGCAAATTTTATAAGGAAAAAATGAATTTTTCCCGTTTCATACAAGAATTCCTTTCCAAAGCATGGTGGTTGGCTAGGGGGGAAAAATAGAGAGAACAAAAACCCTTTTTTAAAAGGAGACTGGGGGGGGTGGGCCCCTTTTTGGGGGGGAAGGGGACTTGAAAGGGGGAAATTTTCCCCGGGGGGGGGGAAAAAAAAAGGGACCCAGTTTAACGGGAAATTGAAAATTTTAGGCCAACCAATTTCACTAAAAAAGTTGGCCCTTTTTTTTTGGGGGAGGGGGGGGGGGGGGCCCTATAAAAGGCTTTTTCCAAATTTCCCGGGCTCTCCCAAAGGGAAAGGGGGAAAAAAGGGGGAGGGGGGGCGGGGTTTCCCAAAAAAAAAAGGAGCCAACGTTCAATAATGTTTTAAAAAGGACGGAAGGGAAAAAGCGGAAATCATCGGCCCGGGAGACAAATTTGGGGGTGCAAATGGGTTTTTCCCCCCCCGTTGGGATGGGGGTACCCGAAAAAGCCCTTTTCAGGAGTTGGTCGAGGGAGCCCAAAGGGAAAAATGACCCAGGGTGAAATGTCCGGGGGGCCCCGGGGGGCCCAAAAAATTAAAGAAAAAATAGATCAAGGGGGGATGAGGAACCCCCGGGGAATAAAAGGGGATTTTAAAAAATCGGTTTAAACACCCAGACCGGGTGTTCCAGGAAAGGGGAAAAGGGTTTGATTAAAATCCGGCCACTTTAAAGGGAAGGGTAATAAAAGGGGAAAGTGGGTTTTTAAAAGGGGTTTTTTCCCCGGAAAGCCCAGGTTTAAAACCCAAAATTTTGGGCCGGGCCCCAAAAAAATGGGTATTAAGAGGATTTTCCCCCCCCCCAAAGGGGTGACCCCTGACTATTTTTAAATGGGGATGTTTTTGAGGGGGTGGTTGTGTTTGGGTGGGGGAGGGGGGGGTTTGGAAGGGGAAAATAGTGGGGTGGATTTAAAGAATTTAAAAAAGGGGGGTGGTTAAATTTTTTGGGGGGGGAATAAAAATTAAAAGGGGAAAAAAAGGAGCCCAAGAGTGGGGGGATTTAAGCGTTGGGGTCTGGGGGGAAAATTTTTTAGGTCTAAAATCTGAAAAGGGGGGCCCCCTCCAAGAGATCGCCACTCTTCCAAGCCGCTTGATGGCCCGCAATCCCGATCCCGGGAAAAGTAGTTCCCTTTTAGCCCGGGAAAAAAATTTTGAAAAGAACCCAAGTGAGGGTTTTTCCTTTTGGGGCCCTTTTTTGGGGGAGTGGGGCCCCCCGGGCCCCCACCAGGAGGGGTCGACCCCGAAAAAAATGGTTGTTCAAAATTGGCAGGAGAGCACTGGCGCAGAGGCAAGGGACATTTTAAATTAGAAAGGCTTCCCCTTTCGGGTGGCCAGAGCTTTGGTTTTCGTTTTTCTTTTTTTAAAGCCACATGGGGGACCCCAACGAGGAAAAATGTTGTATAAATTGCCTGAATAGTTGGCGAACCCCAGGAATCTTTGAGGCTCGGGGACCCAGGGGGGCGGGGACTGTAACGGAACAACTTCGCAGGGGCCATCTGTAGGCCCCGTCAGAAAATGTACCGAGGGGAAAGGTAGGCTCTGCGATGAACTGGGACTTCTCATTTGGCATAGAGGGGGTTGGCCCTAAAGTTGAGGGCCTTGGCGCACGTGAACTTTATGGGATTCAAGGTCGGGGGGGAAAACCAGAATGTCTCAAATACACAAAAACGATGTGTACAGGGGTCCCGGAGATGTCTTTTCAATTCTTGGAAGACGGGGGCATTGCAGAGCCCGAAAGGGGATGACCCGGGAAAACGAAATGCCCTTCGCCGGGGTTGAAGGGGGTCTTTTTTCCCTTCGTCCCCTCACGTATCCGTATGGGTTATAACCCCCCCAGGGCCCTTTTTGAAAAAACTTGGCACTCGTAGACTCAAAAAGTTTCCCTGATCAAGGCAGGGGGTAGCGGTTCTTTACCTAAACTTGTTTGAGGCCTCGATAGTCATGCAAGGACGCAGAAATCCGTCCTTCTTAGCCACGAAAGAACCCGGCCCCAGCTGGGGGGAGGACTTTCGGGGTAAACCCCCCCCTGGAGATTCTCCTTGAAATTAAGACTAGCCAAGGTTTAGGGACCGACGGGGTAAAAAACCCGCCACGTGGAGGAGACGTCCCGGGCAGAAAATCAACAGACAGTTTGGGCTGGGGCGGCAAGTCTCGCTTTCTTCTCGGAGAAGAGTTGCAAAGGGTTGGTATGGGGGCAGGGAAAAGGGCCCCCAGAGCTTAGACGACCCCGAAAGGCGGTAAGCACCCCCCCCCGGCGGGGGCCACCAAACAGCGAGACTGACACTCCAACCCCCCTTAGACTTCGCCCCCACTGCCAATCGAGCACGGGAGGTGGCATTTAGCCAAGGGAGACCAGGAGAAAGGATGAGGGGAACGGGGAGTACATAGAACCAAGTCTCTCCTTATGGCAGCCCCCTACTTAAGGCCAGGGGCTCAGTTCGGAACGAATTGGGTCCCTTTAGAATCTCTCCCCCTGACGGGGTATATGGCTTCTCCAGGCGGATCACAGGTAGGGTTAAAGCTGGGGAAACCCGGGCAAACGTCCCAAAAAATTTCCGGGAGAGCCAAGTCCAGGAAAACATAGCCCCGAAAATGGCTCCAGGCCCAGTGCCGCGATCACGGGGATAGTCGGCGAGGAGAGGGCTTGCTCTACCTAGGACCCTCTCCACGTATCCTAGGGCGCCCCTTTTTCCGGACGTGGGGCGCAAAGGGGCGGATCTGGGAAATGGTCCACTCCACAGTACAACAAAGATTCTCCCCACTCTTCTGTTTAGCTCATAGTAGAAGGGGGCCCCCACCACCTCCATGGCCCCCTTCGGGGGCAGGTGGCGTGGGCAACTGAGGCGGCCCTTTTAAATACGGGCCGACGAGGAAACGACGGGGTCTAGCTTGCCCCCCTTCCGCCGGGGTCCCCTGGGGTTTCCGGGAAAAGGGTGTCAATCCCAGTGGGCCAGGGGGATAAGGTCACTCAAAAAAAAGGGCGGGGGACCCCCGGGGGATAGAGCATCCTTGGTGGGCTGGAGAGGCCCTTCTTGAAGGTGCATCAACGCCCCCTTCATTCCACGATAACTCGGAGGCCAATGCGGAAAAGTACGGCATAATCGCCCACGGTCCCCTTGGCGCAGATTTACAAGGCGTTTTTTCGGGAGACGAAGCCCGGGGGTGGCTCCCCGAAAACGCTCCTAACCGGGAGGAATGAAGCCAGGTTAGCTGTGACGGATCTCCCCCCGTCCAAGGGGGGTAGCCCCCGGGCCCGGGCTTCCCGGAGAGAAGGGTTTGCACGAACGCCACCTTAGACCCTTTGGGTAGGAAATTGGTTGCCCTTAACTCAATTTTAGGGAGCATTGGGTGATAAAACCCCCGCAGGCCCTTTTTTCCCCCTCGAACTTGGGCGGCATAGTAGACGAAGCCGTGGGCCAAGGGTTGGACCAAACCGGGGGAGCAGCGGGAGCCACGGAGCGGGGTTTTTGCTGCTGAGCACCAGGACTGCTGATAAAGGCGAGGATGGCCGAGTTGCTGGGCTTGTGAGCGAGCGTTGTACTTGAGCCACAAGGCGGTAGGTCACGCAGATGGCAGAGGCACCTTGGCGGGATCCATGGCCGATCTTACTGCCGTACCCGGATGAAAAAAGTGGATCCCCTGGGCCACCCAAGCGTGGTGTAAGCCAGCCAGGGGGAAGGAATCTAAGTAGGTCCCGGTTTTTTACCAAGCCCGCCGCAAAACGGGGTGGACTTGCTGCGCGGGGGTCTACCAGGGTCCCCTGACGTGACTTGCTTCGGTGGCGCCGGGGTTGCCGGTGCAGAACGTCAGGCAGGCTCGTAGTGGGGGGCGGCAAAGGTCAGGGCAGGGCCCAGGTTCGTGGTCGTGGGCAGGCCAAAGGGAAAGGGGAGGGGCAGAAGCGTGGGCAAGGAACAAAAACAAAAATACGGTACACGTAAAACAGGAACAAGGCTTAGAACCTTTCTCTAAAAGGAACAATGGCACTAAAGATCCGGGGAACCCCCAAAGGGGGAGGTTAAATAAGGGCAGTGACGGCAAAAGCCCCAAATTACCGGTACACTGGCCCCCTTTAAATCTCAAGTGCCCCGGGGCGCGCCGCCTTGATGCGGGACCGGCCGGGGAGGCTGAGACCCCCAACAGGAGCGCGGCCGGGTAGTAGGAGAGAGCCGGGCCCCGGGGGAGCGCGCCCCCCGCCCTCAAGCGGGGGCGGGCCCCTCGTACGGTGACCACGGGTGTGCCCGCGATCCGGGGGGGTCGGGGGGGGACCACCCGTGACAACCTTGCATTTATCTGTGTTAAACCTCATCTCCATTTTCCGCCCAGGGCCCCCAACTTTTCCAGTCCCCCTTGTAATAAAAACCATTATCCTCTTTTTGTGTTGATTACTTTACAGAGCTTTGTATGTCCAAAGATCCCCTATTCTCTGGCAATCCATGTTAAGATCGTTATTGAAAATGTTGAAGGGAAGGGGCCCCAAAATGCCCTTTGGTACCCCACTAGAACAGCAATCCAGTCAGAGTATGTACCTTAATTATACCCTTTGTTTCTATCAGTGAGCCGTTGCTTACCCACTTGCACACATTTTTTCCCCCATCCAAGCATTCTCATTTTTTCTTACCCAAACCCTTTTTTGTGGGAGTATCAAAAGCTTTAGAAAAATCAGATATATGACATCCATGCCTCAACCCCCACCAGTCTACACGACTCCCATGAAGCTGAGGAAAAAGTCTGACAGGGCCGATCCTTTTATAAACCCCTGTGGGAAAGCGTTATACATTTTTTTTTCAGTGAGATCCCAGGATAGCATCTCTAGAAAACCTCAAAAATTTTTACCTACAACAGAGGTCAAACTTTCCGGCCTATATTTCCGGATCACTTTTTATCCCTTTTTTAAAATTGGCACCACATTTGCAGCCCAATCCTTTGGACAACCCTTATTTAAAAGTCCCTAAATATTTAAAAATAGGGCCTATCTTGACATCACTTAACTCCCCTTAGGGACACGTGGGGGTATGCCCTCTGGGCCGGGGATTTTTCTATTCTAACTTCTTAAGACAGAGTGCACTTCTTTTTGGGTA
>JAODAL010025102.1:0-59296 GCA_025379985.1 Phyllomedusa bahiana
CCCAGCAATAACCAATTACTGGGGCGCGGGCCCCTTTAAATCCAGACCAGCCGTCGCGCCGGCGCCTAGGGACACGGGCACGCGCGCTGGGCGCCGGAACAGACAGGGGCAGCGTTCCCCGGGAGCGTGGCTGTAAGTGCCGGCGCCCGGGCAGCAGGAGATGGGCGCGGCAGCCGTGGCACCCGTGCCGAGAGCCCGGGCAGCAGGAGATGGGTGCAGGCAGCCGCGGCACCCGCGCCAGGAGCCCTGCAGGCAGAGGGGAGACCGCGGGGCGCAGCGGTGCCCGCGGCCCCCATGACAAAAAGGCTGTTTGATAAGCCTTCTCAGCCTCTACTGGAAGCAAGCCTCTGCTCTCTATCCTTTAAGACAGACTTCCTAATCAACAAAAACCTGGATAAAAGACGGAGTGATATCGAGAAGCTAGCAGCTGTCAAGGATCGCGCTGCGGCCGTGCCTTAGACCGCGGTCGCATCCGTGCCCCTGTGTCTGGGTCCACTGTGGCTCCCTGTGCGGGGCTTACAGCGGCATTGTCAGTTTGCTCTACACCTGCTCCTGCTCAGCGTTACTCACCTGGCCCTGCTTCCACACGTGTCCGTCCAGCATGTGTGTGCACCCAGCCTGCGGGCATTTATGCACACAGTGCTCCTGCTTCCTGCCCGTGACCCCTGACCCTTTCCTTCATAAGGAACTTCCTCCCTGGACTCGGGTCAGTTCGTTGTGTGTAAATCTATAGAGCTAGACCTCTGCTGCTAAGCTGTTTTGCCTTGAAAAAACCCCCTGGTTTCCAGAGTGTCTGCAAGCTTCTGTCTGAACGCGTGCTTAACCCTGCGCTGTCCAGCGCACCTTATACCTGCTGTACTGCTGTCGTTGCATCTGTCAGCTATTCCTGCTGTGTAATCTGTTATCACCCTGTGACTGTGCTTCCATTAAACAGCTACTGCATCCGTTTATCCGTCACCTGTGTCCTGCACTTCGGCTACCCGCCGCGAGTACTGCCATCTCTGCCCGTGGCGGGCCCTGAGGATCCCCTGTACCAGGGCGTTACTGGCTTTGCGACCCAGTAAACGTGACAGCAGCAAGGAACCATATTAATGTATCAGTCCCAACAAGGTACTATAGTGCTCAGGATTGTACCCTCCTGTGTTCCAAAGGTCCCATTCTTTGAGTCTATGATATCGATATTGACTTGTCCATCTCTGAGCCTGACTTTGAGTAAGGCAGATGACTGCACAACCAGGACAAAGGCAGATGTCTCAGCATCAATTTTTGTAGGACAAGGAGTTCTTAGAATTTCTTTGACACTGTTGGTGGGCGTGAGAACATCAATACCACTTATTACAAAAGAGACCCTCTTCTATAACGTATTTGTACACATACCTCAAGGTTTACACTGTGTCATGACAGAATTGTCTTACATGCCCAGTGAGAGTATTTGAGAAGTTGCATTCTGCTCCCTGATACATTTATTAGATATTGTCATTTGGACTTTTGAGCTTATGAGAAAGCAAGTTCTGGACATTATATTTGGCATTCTGCTCTATCCCTTTGTCTTGCTACATGTCCATATGTATGTGCTGCTGTGAGGATGTAATAACTGTCCATTAGTACAGCAGGTTGCAACAGGGGAGTGACTAGGAATTTCTTTATTGAACCCTTTATTGACCCTCTAGTATCCACACTCCTATATGCGGGTTCTACCCCTACAAGGACACACAGGGAAGTATAAAATTACTTACACACTGCTTCTTTCCAGTAGTCCAAGCAACAACATAATTTTTTCATCCATCTGATTACAAGATTTAATTACTTTCTTTATCAGGAGGAGGGGCAAAATAGTCTCTCAAAGAGTCCAGGATTTAATCCGCCATGTATGTCCCGCTACTCAGACAAATAAGAACAAGCCTTAAACAAGAACTGACAATATCAACCAAAATGGTCCTGCACACCCAATACTCATTTCACCGTAGCATCCTCTGTGGCATCTCCTCTTTAATTTTGTGGCAGATCTTAAACCTCTATACTAACAGGAGCAACTTAAGTGGCACACACTGAACAACAGCTCCCTATACTGTACCCAATGAATATAACAATAATCTGCACTGTGCTCCCAGAAAAAAATAATAATACACACAAAAATTAATAATAATACATACTCTACAAACTTAAAATTGTATAGACTATACACTGATTCCCCTAAAATTATTTATCACACAGTATGCCCCTAAAAATGACTTATAGTACTTATTGTGCACCTTTGAAATTAATTATAATACACAGTGTCCCCTGAAATGATTTATACACATTGTGCCCCCTAGCATTAATTGTAATTCACAGTTTATTGACTAGTTTTAATGCATACTGCTACACTGAAATGAACTGTTATATATGCTGTGGCCCCTGAGATTATTTTACAGACTGTGCTCACTGATTAATTTTAATAAATACTGTGTCTCCCCTGAAAATAGTAGTGTTCCCAGCCAAAGTAAAAGATACTCACCAGACCCTGTGTCGTGAGCCATGGTGAAAGGCAAATAGATGTTATGGAAGGGCCAGCTGGGACTCGTAGTACCACAAACTGGAGTTAGTGTCGTCACAGTGGCTGGAGTGGAGCTCTGGCCCCTAAACACTCCCCTCGTATCCACAACAATTGTCAATAGGAAAGGTTTGCACGGTTGGAGACATTATATAACCCTCAGGGCACTATAGTAGTGATGGTGTTGGGGTGTCTGTGATGTTGGTGCTATTGAAAGCAGCAGGACACTCGTGAATTTTACAAGTTGCACTTCTTTACTGAATATAGTTTATGAAACAGTAATGGCAGATTGCACTCTCCCTTTAAGGTACAGTAGAGCAAGTTTACTATGTTCACGCATAAGAGGAGATGTATACCTTGTATGATATAAACAGGGTTACAGTCTCTGATGGCAGTTGGTTGCAGATGACCTCTTGTACTGTATAAAGGATATATTTATGGGAAAAGACAGTCCAAGCAATGCTTCACTGAAGGAGGGACCTCCATGGTTTGACTACCCGTGGAAGAGAGACGTAAGTACTCACAGTTGCTTTGTGTTAATGTTCTCTGTCAAAGGGAGTAGTATGTTCGTGACGTGGAAGCTGTGCAGCACTGGCTCTTGCCAGAGGCACATAAGCTAGTAAAGCAAGAGAGCACTTGTGCAGCTTTATCTCTCTTAACTGTAGAAAATATTCACTTCTTCCTGGAAATAGCAATGTAAATGTCCCCTCATTGTGGGCAGGATGGATGCTGGGTGTCGTGATACTTCGCAAGATGCCATGTAGATCCACTGAACGCAACCAGACAAGTGAAATTAATCCATTCAGCAGCAGGAAGGCTTGATTGTAGGGATGACCAGGAAATCTCCTACACTCCTGACACTGGTCAGACTGTGAGTAGCACATAAACAAAATTCAGGATATCAAAGAAAACGTGATAGCGTTCGCTTTAAATTTTTCTTTAATGTGCTAACACCCGTGCACTTTGCATTATTGTTGTAAAAATTCCTCAATGAAACACATATCACTTAAATACATTGTTGCAATAGCTATCAAGTCGAGATTCATTCACAGTTTCATAGCGTCCATTGCTGGTCTATATTGCTTTTGCCTTTATAAAGATTCTATCACTCAATGTTAGATGTCTCTTATCACATTAACACGGCCTCTTTAGCAGGACTCACTGTGCCCGACCCGATGCTTCGATAGTAGATAGTATACAGCCGCTTGAATCTCCTCACTGGATATCTTGTATCTCTCTAGGGACCACACTCGCACTCTCGACAGTTAGGAATGGAAGGCCCTGCGCTGGCGCAACGGTTCGGGGACCTCCCCCTTTGTCAAGCGCAGGCGCAGTGCCTTCCATTCCTGTTGAGAGTTGCGAGTGTGGTCCCTAGAGAGATACAAGATATCCAGTGAGGAGATCCAAGCGGCTGTATACTATCTACTATCGAAGCATCGGGTCGGGCACAGTGAGTCCTGCTAAAGAGGCCGTGTTTATGTGATAAGAGACATCTAACATTGAGTGATAGAATCTTTATAAAGGCAAAAGCAATGTAGACCAGCAATGGACGCTATGAAACTGTGAATGAATCTCAACTTCATAGCTATTGCAACAATGTATTTAAGTGATATGTGTTTCATTGAAGAATTTTTACAATAATAATGCAAAGTGCGCGGGTGTTAGCACATTAAAGAAAAATTTAAAGCGAACGCTATCACGTTTTCTTTGATATCCTGAATCTTGTTTATGTGCTACGAAGTAAGGATTGGACACCCTTTTCCGGATCATCCAAATGATTTTATAACAAAGCTGGGGCATTAATTTCTAATTAGTTACAGACTGTGAGTAAACATTTCTGAGCTACAACTTCTTTGAGTAAGTATTACCTTAACAGGAACATCTGTAGAGGCTACTGTCCTCTAACCTGACTAGACCAGGACTGCACCAAACTGGTTTGTTCCAGCCTCATGGTGGGAGAGGGCGGAGTTGGGAGACTCCTTCCACATGGTTGCGGTAATTTCCAGTAGCAAATGGCAGCAAAGTACAAAGCACATTGCACATTAGTTAATTTGCAGTGTAAGCACATAACCAAAGCACTATAAGCACATTCAGTATCTCACAAAAGTGAGTACACCCCTCATATTTTTGTAAATGATGTATTAAATCTTTTCATGGGACAACACTGAAGATATGACACTTTGATACAATGTAAAGTAGTCAGTATACAGCTTGTATAACAGTGTAAATTTGGTGTGCCCTCAAAATAACTCAACACACAACCATCAATGTCTAAACCACTGGCAACAAAAGTGAGTACACCCCTAAGTGAAAATGGACAAATTGTGCCCAAAGTGTCAATAGTTTTTGTGGCCAACAGTATTTCCCAACACTGCCTTAATTCTCTTGGGCATAAAGCGCACTAGAGCTTCACAGATTGCAGCTACTGGAGTCTTCTTCCACTCCATGGTGACATCATGGAACTGGTGGATGTTAGAGACCTTGCACTCCTCCACCTTCTATCTGAGGATACCCCACAGATGCTCAATTATTAAGTCATATGGTTTGTTATGTGAATATAAAGATACAGAAAAAATGCACATTCACTTAAACACATCATTTTAACAGAAATGCATAAAACAAAAGTATTACAAATAATGCAGTTTTACAGTCTTTTTTAAGCTAAAAAATAACACAAAAAAGTGTTTGTAAAGGGCTTATATATTATCTATTATACCAAGATCTTCTGGAGAAAGGTTCTAACTTACTAGTATTTATGACCTCTTCTTGCAATCACTGATGCAGTCGTTTTTAATCATCCATGCTATTCACAAATCATTTCACATCTATACAGGATATTGGCAAAATTCATGTTTTCAATGAATTCTAATTTACACTTCCATCCCTAGTGGAAGTACTATATTACTAACAGTTACTGTAACCAAGGTGGTTTGCAATTCGATGTGTAATTTTAATTAGGAAAACAGTGGAGAAACCACATTACTTCTGGTTTGTGTGTGATGATGTTATTCTCTGCTCTGGACTCAGCCAGTGAGATGTGGTAATGCTAACATGAACCTCATTAAAGCTGAGCTATGACATTTATCAGCATGGAAAAATTGTGAGAGTTCACGTAGGAGACACATCACGTAGCCTGTCCAGCTCACTAAATCCAATGTTTCTTGTGACAGGTTTGTCAGGATACAGTGTAGCCTTATAATGAAGAACATGGAGACATTTCTAGCACTGCACTTTCAGATAAAATATGAAGCGCTCCTCCATACAAACCTTCAATGATTTTGTTGTGTGTAATGTAGAGTTACAGAATCAGCATTGCTAAATGGCTTAACATATGTTGGCTGTCTTGGTAAATCAGCTAAAAGACAGGTATCTGTGAAAAACACTTATGTTAGAATTCAAAGGAGGGAATTCATGTGCTGGAGAAAGATGCATTAAATGTATTAAGAGATAAAGGACTCTATGGGGCCCGCTGTCTATTTCATTCTTTATATGATGAGGGGAAGGGAACCATGACCCATGTCTGCTGGAGCTTCTCTCGCATACAGCTTTTCTGGTTTAAGGTAATCAACCTAATTAAACTAAAAACTGTCAGATTTGGAATGATCAGGTCCCCTTTATTCTTCTTCATATTGTTTCTTTATATTATCCTCTCTGCACAGATATTACTATAGCTTTCTCTACCAACTTTTTTTTGTCTCAAATTTGTTACCTTACTTAATCTTATTTTTTTCAACCCAATTTGATTTATATTTTATTGCATATCTGAACAGACAACAGCCTCCAATGTGATATATAACTATACACTAACTCTAACTTGCCCTTTATCTCTTAACTCTTGGAACGCTTGGTCTACTCTCGTCTAATCCGCTATCTCTATGCTAAATCTCTTCTCAACTCTCTATAAGTAGACCTCCACACTCTACACTCCACAGAAACTGCTTTAGCTAAGGTCAAATAATCTCCACACAGCTAAATCTCAGGATAACTACTCGTTGTTGCTTCTTCTGGATCTCTCTGTACCATTTGGCACTGTAGATCACCAGCTTCTCCTCAGCATGCTCAGCACCATTGGCCTTCAGGACACCGCTCTATCTTGGTTCTCATCCTACCTCTCTTACCACTCATTTAGTGTCTCATTTGCATGTTCTACTTCTTCTTCTTTTCCTCTTACTGTTAGCGTTTCTCAGGGATCAGTTCTAGTTCCTCTCCTCTTTTCACTCTACACAGCCCCCATTGGGCAAACCATCAGCAGATTTGGCTTCCAGTACCATCTCTATGCTGATGACACCCAATTATACACCCCTTCCTAATTATATACCTGCCCTGCTACAAAACACCAGTGACTGTCTGTCCGCTGTCTCTGACATCATGTCCTCCCTGTATCTTAAACTAAACCTCACTAAAATGGAAATTCTTGTTATTCTGCTATCTACTAACCAACCCAACCCTGCCATTTCTGTTTGAGTGTGTAGTACTACCATAACTCTTAGGCAACAGGCCTGTCTTGGGTTCATACTAGATTTCGATCTGTCCTTCGATGCCTATATTCAATCCCTTGCCTGCTCTTCACCTGCACCTTAAAAACATCTCAAAAATCAGTTTTTTTGTTACTGTGGAAACAAATCCAACTTCTATTGTTACCCTTACAGTTTCTCATCTTTATAAATCCCTGTTTATCGGTCTCCCTCTCTGTAAACTCTCCCCTCTCCAATCCATCCTGAATGCAGCAAATAGGCTCATCTTTCTTTCCAGGTGTTATACTGTTGTCGTGGTCGTGAAAACGACAATACCCGGGTCAGCCAGTTACTCCGAATCTCAAATATATAGCATGTGTGCACTGTGCTAGAATGACACAGATACAAAGTTCCGTTTCAAACCCAGCTCATGCTCTCACCCTGATCCAATCAGCACTTCCTGGTTTTATTAAATGCACAAGTATATATACACAGGAAAGGAAGGGGCATGGTTAAGGCGTGGTTATTATTGCAACAAATCAGACATCTCTGTAGTCCACTTCTGACCAATTTAGGTTTGCCACTGTACAGACGTCATCTCGGGTAGTTTCCTGTAAGTCCTCTTATTTCTGGTAAAACATGTGATTTCCAGTAAATATTTGACGTCATCTGGGTGCGGTACACAGGATGTCGGCGCCATCTTATATTGCATGGTTCCTCATAGCTGAGCAAATTTAGTAGCAGGGAAAAATTAGAATTTAAAAAGTACAAAGGTATAAAAGTATACAACACTCATATATATGTATATCAGACTTGACACTGTGTCAGAATACAACATAATCACTCTCACTCATAAAGCTCTCCACAGTGCTGCATCCCCTTACATCTTCTCCCTCATCTCTGTCTACCACTCTACCTGCTCTGTGTGCTCTGTTGATTATCCTTGACTAAATACCTCAATCATTTGAACCTCTCATGCTTGCCTTCAAAACTATGCACATGATGCACCAGTTCTCTGGAACCTGCTACCTCGGAAGATTAGGCAAACTCACAACCCCCAGAGTTTTAAGTGCGCCCTGAGAATATATCTTCCCAGGCACGCCTACCAAGATCCCTAATTGCTAACCCCCCACTTTCTGTCACACATTCATGAAACTCCCTACACTTGGGCACTCACAGTCACTTATCTGTATATAGATGTACGGTCTGGTTGGTAGGTTCATCCACTTTTGTGTAAACTTTCCTGTATTTATGAAACTTATCACTTCTGGTTCCACCCCTACACCCACATAAATTGTAAGCTCTTGTAAGCAGGGTCCTCAGACCATGCGTCTGATCTGTAAGTAGCTTTTTATTATGTAACGCTTTGTTTTATGTCTGTACTTATATCTGCTACATTGTATATAAAAGAAATTATTTGTCAGGAACCTCCTGCTATACCGTGGAACTTACTAACTGTGTTTGCCCTTAAGTTTGCCCTCAGTCAAGATGGTGGATTGTGTCTCAGCTGGTTGCCATCTTGTTTCCTGTTTCCTGTTCCTGCTGTTATATAAACTCCTCAAGCCTGTTGCTCATTGCTTGAGTATTGTGTCCTAGCTCCTGCTTTGCTTACAGTCCTCTTGCCTAGGAATTCAACTTCCAGTCTGTTCCTCTACTCACAGTTCACCCTGCAAACCCTGAGACACCTGTTGACCACTCGTCAGTCTCTGCTACTCCTCGCCTTGGATCCTTGCCTTCACCTGTTGCTTCAAGATCATGTCTCCAGTGCCTCCCCGTGTTTGTGTCTTAACCCCCTGCCATCGGATTCCAGCTATACACACCAGTATCGTAACAGGATACTCAAGCCTAAAATGGAGTCCGCTGGGGCTGGAAGCCCGGAAGCTCGTGTCAAGCAGCTACAGACTACTGTGGCTAATATGCGCACCGAGATGCAGGCGTTGAAAATGAAATGTGACGCTTTTGAAGGCCAGACCTCCCACAACATCCAAGTTTATGGACAAGCCATTCAAGACCTACGTGGGACCATGCAGACATTATCCGACCGGATACTCCACTTGGAAAATCAAGCGTCTGGACCACCCACATCGGTGCCGGTAGTGAGCCCTAAGTTGCCTCCATTTAGATTTGGCGGAGACCGCGACAAATTCCGGGGGTTCCTTAACCAATGCAGATTATACTTTGACGCAAATCCAACGCAGTTTCCTACGGATAGGTCTAAGGTGCTATGCATCATAATGCTATTGACACACAAAGCAATTGCCTGGGCTAGCCCCTTGATTGAGACCCAAGACGCCCGTTTGAATCACCTGGAGGACTTCATTGACGCTATGAGTCAAATGTTTGACGATCCCAATCGTGGTGCTACAGCGGAAGCAGCAATCCTAGCGTTGCGTCAGGGCAAACGCCCCGTGGCAGAATATGCAATGGAATTCAAAAGGTGGGCAATCGACACCAATTGGAATGACGCAGCAAAGATGTCTTTTATTAGGAAAGGACTATGCAGCTCATTAAAAGACGAACTGGCCGTGCAGAGGCCCCCTTAGGTTTGGATGACTTCATTAAATCACTGCATTCGGATCGATACCCGGCTGTCTGAATGATGACAAGAAAAATGGGCTACTTTGAACTATGATACCAAGCAGACCCCGTCTGTTCCCATCTCCGTTCCCAAGGAACCCCAGGGAAGAACTCGCAGAGAATCAGGAAGTGAACCTATGCAAGTAGATTCTATATTAAGACGTAAGATGCGACGACAGAAGAGAGCATCGGCTTCGGGAAAGTTCTATTGTGGGAAGTCTGACCACTTCCTTATCAACTGCCCTAGCCGTCCAAGGAGATTGGTGGCAGCCATTATGGATCCTGACTGCTCAAATGGAGAATCCATTGCTTCAGAGACAGAATTATCCGAGAAAGCCGTTATCCATTCCATCTCATCAGTGGCGCCTCACATTAAGAAAGAGAACAAAGACTCTCATTGCTTCCTTCCCATTAAATTCCTGGCTAACTCTCAGTGGGTATCCACCTCGGCTAGGGTGGACTCTGGGGCAAGTGGTAATTTTATGGACCTGTCCCTTGCTTGAAAACATAGGGTTAAAATCCAGAAAAGACTCTCACCCATGGTAATGGAGACCGTAGATGGATCTCCACTGAGCTCAGGGCCAGTGGATCAAGAGACAGAACCACTTGAAGTCATTATGACTTCCCAACACCATGAAGTACTGTCGTTTCTATTAATCTCTTCTCCACACTTTCCCGTCATCCTGGGTGTCACGATACTAGTGGATACAGCTGGAATCCAATGACTAGGACTGGCTTGAACACAGCGAAGGCCAATGCAGACTGGAACAGGAGGCAGCAGAGATGTAGACTGGATCCTAGGCAAAGTCAGGAGGAGCACAGTTGAATGACACGTAGGTATTAGAAGTTTGCAGGGTAAACCGCAAAGGTGAGGAACTAACGGGAATGCAAGTTCCAGGCTAGAGGACTGCACAGCAGGAGCTTAAACACAATACTCAAGCAATGAGTAACAGGCTTGAGGAGTTTATATATGCTGACAAACAGGAAACAGGAAACAAGATGGCACCCAGCTGAGACACGATCCACCATCTTGACTGAGGGCAAACTTAAGGGCAAACACAGTAAACAAGTTCCAAGTCATAGCAGGAGATTCCTGACATTACTCCCACCTCAACAGCGGCCTCTGGACGATACCTGACTCGGTCTCTCCGGATGTCTCTGATGAAATTGTTTTATCAGTCTAGGAGCATTGATGTTACTCACTGGTTCCCACGAATTTTCTTCGGGCCCATAACCTTGCCACTTAATGAGGTATTGTAGCTGGTTTCTGAAAATTCTTGAGTCTAGAATTTGCTCCACAACAAACTGTTCTTGCCCATCAATCTCCACTGCATCAGGAGGAGGAGAAACACGTCCTGGAAAGGGATTGGGCACAGCAGGCTTTAGTAGAGACACATGGAACACAGGATGGATCTTCATAGATGATGGGAGCTTGAGCCGAACAGCTACTGGACTACCGTATATACTCGAGTATAAGCCGACCCGAGTATAAGCCGAGGCACCTACTTTTGGCACAAAAAAACGGGAAAGCTTATTGACTCAAGTATAATCCTAGGGTGGAAAATGCAGCGGCTACTGGTGAATTTTAAAACTAAAAATAGATACCAATAAAATTACATAGGCAGTTTGATGTCCCCCATAGGGAGATATAGGGAGTTTAATGTCCCCCATTAGGTTGGTATAGGCACTATATGTCCCCCATAGTACTAGGCAGGTTATAGGTAGGCTATAGGTTTGTACTAGGCAAGGTATAGGCAGCTTATAGGCAGTACTAGGCAGGTATAGGTAGTACTAGGCAGGTATAGGTAGGCTTATAGGCAGTACTAGGCAGGTATATGGCAGTACTAGGCAGGTATAGGTAAGCTTATAGGCAGTACTAGGCAGTATAGGTAGTACTAGGCAGTATAGGTAGGCTTATAGGCAGTACTAGGCAGTGTATAGGTAGTACTAGCAGGTATAGGTATGCTTATAGGCAGTACTAGGCAGTATAGGTAGTACTAGGCAGGTATAGTAGTACTAGCAGGTATAGGTAGGCTTATAGGCAGTACTAGGCAGGTATAGTAGTACTAGGCAGGTTATAGGTAGGCTTATAGGCAGTTATAAGGTAGTACTAGGCAGGTATAGGTAGGCTATAGGTAGTACTAGGCAGGTATAGGCAGTACTAAGGCAGGTATAGGTAGTACTAGGCTAGTACTAGGCAGGTATAGGTAGGCTTATAGGCCAGTACTAGGCAGGTAAAGTAGTACTAGGCAGGTATAGGTAGTACTAGTGCAGTATAGGTAGTACTAGGCAGGTATAGGCAGTACTAGCAGGTATAGGTAGGCTATAGGCAGTACTAGACAGGTATAGGCAGTGTAGGCAACGTTTTTAAAACAAAAAAAAAATCACTTACCTGCTCCCCGCTGCTCAGATCCTCCTCACTGGCCGGCCTCCTCGCTGTTCGTCCCGCGCTCTTCCCGGCACAGTGAGGGAGACGTCATCAGGCCGCGCACGCAGCATGATGACATGCACGCTGCCTGTGCCGGGGAGCTCCGGACAGCCGCGGCCGCTCCGGAGAGTTTTGCGCCGCCCGGAGTCCACTGCGGAGCACGAGCGCTCGCTCTGTGCCCCGCAGTGGTATCTCTTCACCTGTGTGCGCTCCGGAGGAGTCGCATGCAGGGGAATAGATGACGGACAGTGCCCGGGCCAGCGCAGCGCCTGGACACTGTCAGCCGTGCTCGGCCTTCAGTTATATGCGCTCCGTGAGGAGCCGCATATAACTGAAGCGTCCCTGTCAGCACTCGGGCCATCGCAGCGCCTGAGTGCCGACAGTGACTCGAGTATAAGCCGAGGGAGGGTTTTTCAGCACATTTTTTGGGCTGAAAAACTCGGCTTATACTCGAGTATATACGTAATTATCTTGATAATCCTATACGGCCAGACAAACTTCTGTCCCAGTTTTGGTGAAGGAACTCTAAGTTTCAAAAACCATACCTTATCCCCCACCTTAAAAGTTGGTGCTGGCCTATGACATTTATCTGCCATCTTCTTGTAGTTTTCTTGAGCCCTCTCTAGCGTTCCTTTAGTAGTTGTAAATTTTGCTGTAAATGCAGATACCTTTCCGCAGCAGCTGGAAAATGTGGAAACAGGCAGGAATTAGAAGAATCCTTGAAGGTATCCCAAATTTGCAAAGAAGGGAGTCTGTTGGTGGAGGCATTTTGGGAATTTGATGTACTAAAATCAGCCACATTAATCAGATCTACCCAGTCCTCTTTGTAGGTGGCCAATATAGTCATCGCAGGTACTGGTAATCCAGGTTCCTGATTTGTGCTTAACAGTCTGGTCCATAGATTGTGGGTGGAAGGCTGTAGATAGAACTGATATCGATGTCCATGTGCTGACAACAACTCCACAACCAAAATTTTGATGTTAAATTGCACCCCACGATCCGAGACAAGCCTCATCATGGACTCCATGAAGGCGAAACACATTCTGAAGTATGAGATCCCCAGTGCTTTAGCATAGGGAAGACCAGACATTGTATGAAATGGCAGTGAACTTGTGTGATGGCGGTCAACTACCACGAGAAAGTATACTTCCCCTTAGAGTAAGGTATTCCACCGACGAAAGACCATGAAATCGAACCCCAGGTGCGAGAAGTGACCGGCAAAGTCTGAAGTAGGCCCGATGGTGGAAGAACGGGGAGTCTTGCATCTATCACAGATGTCACAAGATCAAACAATTAACTTTTTCACATCCAGTAGATAATTGGGCCACCAGAAGAATCGGGATAAAAAATATCTTGCGTCTTCAGTCCTCCTTTGTGACCGTCAATCTTTTTGATCAAGGGCTCTAGCCTCAGAATCTCTTCAGTCCTCACTTTTCGGGTATATAGAGCTGCTGCTATGGGTCCACATCTTGTTCTTAAGTACTCAATTGTACATCATCAGGAGTTGGACAGTAGGGAGTCGGTGTCATAGGCCACTCTTATCTCTTTAAGCAAGTCTTTATTATGGATTACTTCCACACACATTAGAATCAGGAACAATGGTCTTAGCGGAATAGTAGGAGTGAATCTTGGAGAAACATTCATGAATTAGAGCATCCGCCTTGCCATAACTTGATCCTGGCCTTTACTAGATTATACAAATTTGAATGGATTAAGAAAGATAGCTCCAACTAGCTTGGCGAGGAAAAGATCCTTGCCGATCTAAACGAATTCCAATTACCGGGTTATCAGTAAGCACAATTATTGCTCGTGAGGTTTCCTTGAAGATGATGTCTCCATTCCTTAAAAGCTGCAACAATAGCAACAGTTCTTTATTGCCCCACGATCATAATTATTCTCATTCAGATGATAAACGTCGGGAAGAAAAATGCATCAATGGATGTAATAAACTCTATGTCTCCTGTTCTCTGAGACAGAATAGCCCCAACAGCACAGTCTGAAGCATCCACTTCCACAAGAAGGCGAGTTTCTAGGTCAGATGAACTAATACAGGGGCTGTAGTGAACATTGCACTTTAGAAGAGAGAAGGATTCGTGCTGAGGAGACCAAAACAAAGCATTTTTTCTTCTTAGTCAACTGTGTGATGGATGAAATTATTTCCGAGAAAATTCAAGATGAAGCGTTCTATAGAAGTAGGCAAAACCTATGAATACGTTGACATCTTTATGTTTCGTCTGGTGGGTATGCCATCCTATAATGCTTTGATCTACTAGAGTCCTTTCTGTGAGACCATGAGTGACATTATCTAACCAAGGAATTGGATCTTGGACTTATGAAATTTCACATCTTTCAATCTTAATGAGAGTTGGTTCTCTCATCCTCTCCATACAAGCTTGACATGTCTCTGGTGTTCTTACCGATGAGTTTGGAGAAAACAGGATATCGTCCAAATAGATGACAAAGAACTGATCCACGAGGTCTCTGAAGATGTCATTGACGAATGTTGAAAGGTGGCAGGGGCATTACAAAGGCCAAAAGGCATAACCAAATATTCAAAGTGTCCGTAACTGTGACCTAAAAGCCGTCCTTCATACATCACCCAATCTTATACGACCAAGTTATAGGCGCCTCGAAGATCTAAATTTGGAGAAAAATCTTCGCAAGTCTACTCCTCTCCCAGTAGCTCAGGATCAAAGGTAGAGGATAAGTATTTATGGTAATATTGTTAAGTTTCTCTGTAATCAGAACAAGGTCTTAAGGAACCGTCCTTCTTTTTTAACAAAGATATTGGAGCCCCCGCTCGGTGAGTGAAGAATTTCGGATGAACCCCGTTAGCCATATATTCTTCTATAGTAGATCCTTGAGCGCTTTTAATTCACGACCTGCCAAAGGGTAGATGTTTCGCGAAAGGTAATAGGTTGAACCTGGGCGCAAGTCTAAGGGGCAATCATAGGCGATGTGGGGTGACTAGGTCTGCGTTTTGTTTTGCTGCAGACGTCCTGCAAATTCCCTGTATTCCGAGGTTACTCCCCTAATATTTTGTTGTTCCTTGACTTGAATCTTCTGGCCTTGTTCAGGAGTGAGCTGAGTAAAGGACATCGCCCTCTGGGAAGCTTATCTCCTTGGTTTCCCATTTGAAAACTGGGTTCTGTGCTTGCAGCCGACGTAGGCCTAGGAGATCAGGAAGTTGTTGAGAAGAGACAGTATGAAATGACAGGACTTGTTCACATGATTGGAATATCATAATGGATCTCGATTGGTTCTGTCTACTGGTCCACTGGCCTGAGATTCAGTGAGATCCATCTACAGTTTTTCCATTACACACAGGTGAGAGTTTCTTCTGGATCTTAACCCCACAAGCTTCTGAGCAAAGGACAATTCCATGAAATTGCCACTCCGCCCCCGAGTCTACCATACTAGGTATATATACCCAAGTGAGAATAACCAGGAACTTGATGGGAAAGGAAGCAATGAGAGTCTATGTTTCTCTTTCTTAATATGAGGATGCCACTGATTAGATGGAATGGACAACTGCTCTTTCAGACAACTCGGTCCCTCTGAAGCAAAGAATCTTCATCATGAGGAGTCCGTATCCAGATGGCTGCCACCAATCACCGTGGACTTCTTAGGGGCCAGTTGATAATAAAGGTGGCAGACTTTCCACAATAGAAGCATATGCCAATTCCCCCGTAGCCGATGCTCCCTTCTTTCCGTGCCCGTCACGCTTTAAATTGAATTCGACTTTCATAGGCGACAAATCCTGACTCTCTGTGATCTTCCCCATTGGCGACCTTGGGAAAACTGACATGACCACCACAGGCAAGGGACTGCTTGGTATCAAAAATTTAGAGTAGCCCACCTCTCCTGTCTTCGTTCAACAGTCGGGTATCGATTCGATGCAGTGATTAATGAAGCATCCAATACCTAAAGGGCCCTCTCCACGGGCACGTTCATCCATTACTCCACTGCATAGTCCTTTACTAAAAAAAGACAATTTCGCTCCGTCATTCCATATGGTGTCGACTGCCCACCTCAAGAACTCATGCATACTCAGCAACTGGTCGTTTATTGCCTTGCGCAAGGATAGTATTTCAGCTTCAGCAGTAGCACACCGGCGATTGGGATCGTCAAAGCATCGAACCTCATGGCATCGATGAACTCTTCCAGGTGATTCAGCGGGCATCTTGAGTTTCAATAAAGGGCTAGCCAGGCAATGGCTTTGAGTGTCATGCAGCATAATGATACACAGGACCTTCGATTCTGGCCTGGTATGAACTTGGCGCAGGGTATGCGTCGAAGTATAGCCTACATTGATTTGAGGAAACCCCGGAATATGTCCTTGTATCTCCGCCGTAATCTGAAGGTGGCAATTTTGAGGCTCATGACAGGCCCAACACCGAAAGTGGGTGGTCCGAAGCTTGACTCTCCAGAGGAACCATCCGGACGGATATGATGCACCGTTTCCACGTAGTTCCAGAATCGCTTGTCCATACACTTGGATATTATGGCCATCCCTGGCCATCCATAAAGCGTCCCCCTTTGACTTTCAATGTCTTGCATCTGGTGCGCATGTTAGCCATAGCAAGTCCTGAACTGTTGTGCGAGGCTCCGGACTTCCAGCCACCCCATGCGGACTCCATTTTGTGGCTGATTATCCTTTCACGATACAAGGTATACAGCTGGAATCCAATGACTAGACGGCTTGAACACAAGCGACGGCCAATGCGACTGGAACAGGAGGCAGCAAGATGTTATACTGGACCCTAGGCGCAAAGTCAGTAGGAGCACATTTGAATGTACACGGTAAGGAATTACAAGTTTTGCAGGTGTAAACCTCAAGTTGAGGAACTAACGGTAATGCTGTTCCAGGCTAGATGGACATGCACAGCCGTAGCTTAAACACAATACTCAAGCAATGAGTAACAGGCTAGAGGAGTTTATATATGCTGACAAACAGAAACATGAAAACAAGATGGCACGCCAGCTGAGTACACGATCCACCAACTTGAACTGAGGGCAAACTTAGGGCAAACACAGTAAACAAGTTCCAAGTCATAGCAGGAGATTGCCAGACACTGGGTCTCACCTGGTTGCAAAGCACAGAATCCAGTGGATGTAACTGTTAAACCAAGGATATAAGCTTCCACTGGGGGATGGCCGTTCAACAAGCTCACCTCCGAACAATGGCCCTGAAGACCCAGACTCAAGGAAAAAACCAATACAACAAGTCAATAGAAGGCTACCGTCGAGTATTCAAGTAATTATAAGTGTTCTGCAGCAAACAGAATGCAGACAAGCTTCCCCCACACCGACCCCTATGATGGCCCCATAGAAATGCTTTCCGGTGCACCTACTGTATACCTTTTTAAAACAAATATCCTTTGGCAGGTCCTAACTAAAAGCCATCAAGGCTTACAAAGAAGAAAATCTGTCTAAGGGTTCAATCCGCCCATCATCCTCAACAGCGGACTCCCATATACTTTGATAAAAAGAAAGATGGTCCTGATACCATCCTTGTATTTATTATAGAGAATTATAACAAAATACCAACAAAAACCGTTATCCTCTACCACTGATCACTGAGCATCTGGAAATAGTGCAACATGCAAAATGTTTTTCAAAACTATACCTACACGGCGCCTATTAACTGTCCCGTATTCACAGATCTTGTGAATGAATGGAAAACCGCTTTTAGGTCACGTTACGGGCATTTTTTGGATATTGTGTTATGCCCATTTTGGCCTTTGTAATGCCCCAGCCCACCTTCCAAACATCTCGTCATGACATCTTAGAGACCCCCTTTACCATTCATAGTCAGTCTAACCTGACACGATATTTTGATTTCTCCAACTCAATGAAGAACACCATAGACATGTGAAACTTGTTTCAAGAAACGTCTGAGAGAAAACCCCATCTCTACATCAAGATTGAAAAATGTGAAATTCCATCAGAACCGAGAACCAATTCCTTTGCTATGTTTAATTTTGCCTCATGGTCCTACAAATGGACTCAAGCAAGATTAAAGCAATAGTAGACTGGGTCCTACTCCCAGAAACATAAAAGATGTTCAACGTTTCATATGTTTTGCCCAACTTTTATGTATGCTTATTAAGAATTTTCACATGAAATATTTCTCCTATAACACATTTGACTAAGAAACAAGAATGCTTTTGTTTTGGTCTCCTCAAGCACCAAGAGTCCATCTTTTTCCTAAAAGGCCAAGATCAATACGCCCCTGTATTAATTCAATCCTGACCCAGAAAGCCGCCTTCATTGTGGAAGTGGAGATGCGTCAGACTGTGCGATTGGGGCAATCTATCTCAGAAAATGGGAGACAAGAGCCTATTACTCCTTTTGTTATTTTCCACCCTGACGATTTTCACCTGCCTGAGAAGAATTAAGAAATGTGGGGAATAAATAACTAATAGCGATTGTCACGCAAGCCTTTAAGGAATGGAACACCATCTTCAGGGAACCTCACAGCACATAATTTGTCTTACTGACCACCGAAATTTGGAATTCGTGAGATCTGCCAAGTGTCTATCTCCCCGCCACATAATCTCCAAAAAATTGGGAATCTCGCAAGAGAACTAAGAGTGACTTTTGATCACTATACTTTACTATTTTTGCATAGGCAAACTTTAACACTATCAGTTCTCAAACTATTCAAACACTAAAACGTAACTTTTTATTATAACTACACTCTTAACCTCTATACACACTATTTAAAAAACTGATCTCTTCTAATCCTCAACATTTAAAACCCTTTTTTTGCTTCTGAAAGAGGGAATAACTCCCTTTCTATCATCATTCTGGTGGAACCCGCACCAATTAACAGGATAGTACTTATATCTATAGCAAAGTACTAAGCTTCAGTACGAGGGAATCCCAAGCCAACAACTTGGGCAGTCCGTGGCCCAAAATCTCAAAGCCCCAAAAAAAATTTAAGGGCCCCCCTTGTGAAAAAACCGCCCGCAGCAGGTGCCCATTTTAAACCAGGGGGGAGGGGATCAAAATTTTAAAACGTCAGGGCCTGACCAAACCCCTTGCCCTTTTTCCCGCCCCCAAACCCCTGGTTTTAAATAAAAAGGCTTAGGGCCCCGATCTTTGGGGTCTGAGCTCACTTCCTTTTATTCATTTTGGGTTTAAACACCCCATACAGGGGGGCCACCCAATTAGCTACCCAGAAAATCCCACATAAACCCTCCCCCCCTTTTCCGCGCTTGCACACTCCAAAACATGTCCTGCTAAAGCTGCCCCCCTTTCCCCCCCCTTGAGCCAAAAAAAAACCCCCGGTCCAACTCCCCCATCACCCTCCAAAACCCGGGCCCGCGCCCCATCCCCAAAAACCCCCCCCAACTGCCGCCCCAAAGCACCGCACCAACAAAAAACCCCAAGCCCCAACCCGGAAAGGGCCTCCATCCCAATTTTCTCTCATATTTATTGCAACGCGGGGGCCCTCCCCAAAAGGAAAACTAACCGACTGTATAAACCTTACCCCCGCACACTCCTTTCTTTTGTAAAATTTTCCCCATAAGCCCCTTCTTTTCCCAAATATCTAAAAAAAGAAATATTCTTTTGGGAATAAAAACTCCAAACTTAAAATAGACCCAGCCCAATTTTAAATTTTTCCCCATAAAGCTTTTTCTCCTATGTATTAATATGCATTTTTCTTTCCCAATAATTGCAAAACCCCATTAATTACATTTTCCAAACTCATTTTTTTGTCAAAAACAATATTTCAAAAAACTTTTTCCTCTTTCAAAAAGGGTAATATTCATATCATTTTAATAATACGTGGGCCCCTATGGCTAGAAATAGGGCCTAAAGTTTTAAATTAAAATGATATGAATTTTTAAAATGGAAAAAAATAGTTTATGAAAAATTTTCTTGAGACAAACAATGCTTTGGAAAATTTTATTTAATGGGGTCTCGCTCTATTGGAATGAATTTCATATTACATACATAGGAAAAGCTTAGGGGAAGATAATATGACAGTGGTCTTTTGACATGGGGGTTTATTTTTTCCCAATAAAATATGCATATTAGATATTAAAAAAAGGGGGGCTTAGGGAAATTTGAAAAAGATGGCAGTTTTCCTTGTAATGTGATACCTAGTCTGCTTAGTTCATTTCTATTTGGGGAAACGCAGTTGCAATAATATGAGAAAAAGGGGGATGGAGGCCCATCGGGGGTCGGGGGGGGGGTTTTGTCGGTGGGGCGGTGCTTTGGCCGGGGGGCGTGCGGTTGGAGGGGGGCGGGGCCCGTTTTGGAGAAAGGCGATTGGGACTGGGGGGTTTTTTGGGTCATGAGAGCATGGGCAGCTTTAGCAGGACATGTTTTTGGGGTGTGCACGCCGGGGAAAGGGGGGGGGGGGTTTTAAAGTGGATTTTTTTGATAGTAAAATTGGGGAGCCCTGTATGGGGTGTTTTACCTAACAAAGGGTATTTAAAAAAAGTGGGGCTCAACCACATGTGATCGTACCTCTAAAACCTTGGGTAAAGCCAGGTTAGCTTGGGGAAAAAATGTCGGCGAGGTCAGGGATGACGTTTTAAAAATTTTGATCTTCCCCCCGGCTACAAGTGCACCTCTGCAGACGGTGGGCACAAGGGGGCCTTTAATTTTTTTGTGTCAAAGAGAAAAAAAAAAATTAAAAGGGGCGACCCGCCCAATTTAATTTGGGTTGGGGGGTCCCTTACGAACTAGTATTTGCTATAATATAAGAAATTTTCCTGTTAATAGGGGGGTTCCACCCAAAATTGAAAGATTTGAAAGGGAGTTTTTCCCTCTTTCAGGGAAACAAAAAGGGTTTTTAAAGATGAGGGTAGAGATCAGGGGCTTTAAAAATTTTTATGAGGTTTAAAAGTTAGATATAAAAAAAAATTACTTTTAGTGTTTTTTAATTTGAAAAAAACTGATAGATTTAATTTTTCCTATTGGGAAAAAAAGTAAATATAGATAACTCCCCGCCAAAACTCTTTGGGGTCTTTTTCCCCCCAATCAATTTTTAAATTTTGGGGGTCTCCTACAGGCCCCCGGGTCCCCTAACGACCCAAAGGGGGATGCCTATCAAGAAAGTTCTTCCGATGGGAAAACCACTTATTCCCCTCAAAAAAATTGTTCCTTAGTCTACTGTCATGGGAAATAATCCATAAAAAAAACTTGCTTAAAGAAATAAGAAGGCCTATGGCACCGACCCTTTTTTTGTCTTTAACCACCTGAAAGTCTTTAAAATCCTTAAGAACAAGATTTGGGAAACCCCCGGGACAGCTATATATACCCAAAAAGTAAGCCCGAAGATCCTGAGACAAAGCCATGATTCTAAGATTGCTGGGCACAAAGGAGTGCAGAAAACACAGGAATTTCTATCCCGATTCTTTTGGTGGCCCAATTTTTTAAACAGGATGTAAGGAAGTATGTGCATCATGTGACGTTTGTGCCCAATGCAAGACCCACGTTCTCCACCCACGGTTTGTTACAGCCTTTGCCGGTCCCCTCTCCGTCCCTGGGGTTTGATTTCCATGACTTTATCGTAGACCTGCCTACCTCTAAGGGAAAAATTCTATTCTCATAGTAGTTGACCGGCTCACCAAGGCTGCACATTTCATCCCATGTACCGGTCTAACCCTCTGCCAAGGGACACTGCTGACCTCATAATTCAGAATGTTTTTTCGCCTTCATGGATTTCCTGATGAAGTGATCTGGGATCGTGGGTACAATTTACATCAAAATTTTGGCGGAGTTTTTGCTCAGCACTGGACATCGTTTATTAATCTATCAACCCCCTTTCACCCACAATCTAATGGACAGACTGAACGCACAAATCAGACCCTGAAACAATACCGATGCTATATTTTTTCACCAACAAGATGACTGGTTGATCTGTTTTCCTGTGGCTGAATTTTCATACAACAATTCCCAAAATGCCTCCACCAAACTCCTTTCTTTGCAAATTTGGGATACCACCAAACATACTTCCTAATTCCCTACTGTTCCACATATTCCAGCTGCCGCAGAAAGGATCTCTGCCCTACAGCAAAATTTGCAACTATTGAAGGAAACACTAGAGTGGGCTCAAGAAAAACTAAAGAAAGATGGCAATAAACGTCGAAGACCAGCACCAACTTTTAAAGTGGGGGAAAAAGTATGGCTGTCTACCAGAAATTTGAAACTTCGAGTTCCTTCACCAAAACTGGGACAGAATTTTGTCCGGACCATATAAGATAAATCAAGATAATACATCCAGTAGCTGTTCGGCTCAAACTCCCACCATCTATGAAGATCCATCCTGTATTTCATGTGTCTCTTCTAAACCTTTCCGTGTCCAACCCCTTTCCAGGTCGTATTCCTCCTCCCCTGGGTGCAGTGGAGATTGATGGGCAAGAACAGTTTGTTGTTTGAGTGAATCCTGGACCCCGAGAATTTTCAGGAACCAGCTACAATAAACCCCATTAAGTGGCAAGGTTATGGGCCCGAAGAAAATTTGTGGGAACCCGTGAGTAACATCAATGCTCCTCGACTGATAAGACAATTTCATCAAAGACATCCGGAGAAGGGCCGAGTCAGGTATCGTCCAGAGGCCGCTGTTGAGGTGGGAGTAATGTCAGGAACCTCCTGCTATACCGTGGAACTTACTAACTGTGTTTGCCCTTAAGTTTGCCCTCAGTCAAGATGGTGGATTGTGTCTCAGCTGGTTGCCTGCTTGTTTCCTGTTTAGTGTTCCTGCTGCCCAAATAAACTCCTCAAGCCTGTTGCTCATTGCTTGAGTAATTTGTCCTAGCTCCGCTTTGCTTACCGGCCTCACGCCTAGGAACTCACCTTCCAGTCTGTACCTCTACTCGCAGTTCACCCTGCAAACCCTGAGACACCTGCTGACCGCTCGTCCGTCTCTGCTAAATCCCCTTGGGTTCTTGGCTTCACCTGTTGCTTCAAGAACAAGTCTCCATGCCTCCTTGTGTTTGTATCTAGCCCCTGCCATTGGATTCCAGCTATACACACCAGTATCGTAACATTATTATTATTATCATTATTATTATTATTATTATGACCAAAATATTCTGGTGCAGTTGTCACATTGTTTTGTCCCCTAGCCCCTGCTTACTTTTTTCTTGTTTTGTTTTCTCTTTTTACATGCTTTTCTTATGTTTGGATGTTTTTTAATTGCAAGTGTCGCTGGCTGTGTTCACATTTTGTGACCATAGAATCTTAGGATGACTTATATGAACTTTGCCACTGACAGGCCAGTTCTAAATAGCTGTAAGGTAGTGTAGACTGCGCCAGAATGTCTGCACCTGTTCTTCTGCAGGTCATACATACATGCATATTAGGTTGCGTTTACACGGCAAAGACCAAATACCAGATGGATTTTCTGACCGGTATTTGGATTTTTTTGGCACACAGTGGACGACTTTTCACCGCGGTTTGCAGATTCAAGCCCTACCCATTCACACCCACATGTTTATGTTCCACTTGAAAACCAGGCAGAAGAATAAACAGTTTTTCGGAACGCTGGTGGTGTAAAAAAAGATCCGACAGAGAGGACTGCACAGATTTTCTATTGTAAACTGTCTGAAAAACTGACAACCTATGCCGTGTGGACAAGTGCTTATACGACAAGTCTGGCTCAGGCAGACTCACTTTAACCTGGCTGTTTTAACTGTTATGCGCCAAAGTTTGGTGTCAAAGAATCATAAATGTGTCTAATTGTATGAATGTGGTGCGATATGCCCCCAGAACGCCCCTAGTCTTTGGTCTATTAAAAAGTGTCGCTCTTGCGCTTATCATGACAAAATTTGGAATGCAACTGTTCATACATCTATTGAACAGGTTTACTACAGATTTTTGACACCAGAAAACTGGCACAGCCCCGTTCTTACATGTCGCCCTTAGTTATAATTTTCTAGCAAAATTTCAAGAACATATACCTTTGGCTATAATGTAAAATATAACTTTTAATATTATATTAATAAAATACCACAAACAAACAATTGCCCTAATAATTCCCTAGAAACCCCTACAACCTAAGACTGCTGTCTACAAAAATTCGTAGTTGCCTGAATAAGGGCGACTGACAGGAACCTGGACTAATAAACCCTATTATGTCACTGGTCGATATAAAAACAAAACAAAACACAAAAGTTGGTATGTTAGTCAAATCTATCAACATTGATAGTGAAAGACACACATATCATAAGAATCAAAAGGTTACAAACAAATTGATAAGTAGCAGGATGTAAAGGGTAACAACCACAATAGCAAGTAGATCAATATGGGGGGACTTTTTTTTCCGGACTAAAGTCCCCAACTATTTTCGACGCGTTTCCCCGAAATGAAATTAATCAGGGAGTAAATAATTAGTACTATTATCACCCACAGGTAAAAGGCGCATATGTAATGTCCCACAAACACATAAAGAGATGTATTTGGCATTAACCATACATAGATAATAAGGAAAACTAGAATTCTAGAGATGAAAATAGATGCAGAATCCAATGCATACTATGAAAGTTTACAATAAAAACAATGGAATCCTTCATTCCATGTGCCCCCTATAGCCTACCCTATGCCATACCTGCCTTTATGGGTCCCCTATAGCCTACCCTAAGGCCTGCCTGCCTACATATATGGCCCCTATAGCTACCTATACCCTGCCTATCTATATCGGGCTTTATAGCTACCTAAAGTCTGCCTGTCTATATGGGGCCCTATACTCTACCTAAACCCTGCTTGACTGCCTCTATGGGGTCCTATAGCTACCTAAAACCTGCCTATGTGTGGACCCTATTGCCTACCTAAACCTAGCCTCTCTTGGGGCCCCTATAGCCTATGTAAACCCTGCCTGCCTAAATGGACCCCATATAGCCAGGGGGCAGGGAGTGAGGTGCTGGAAAAGTGAGGATTCTAAGATATTTGTGTCTAAATCTCCAGGGACAAGTGGCCAGGAGAAGTCATCATGGCGGTCTGGACCGGATGCAGAACAAAAGGGAAAGTCAACGACTTATCAGAAACGTCACCTGTGAGTTACAAGATGTAACTACACTTTAATCACATATGTCTGCAGAGGCTGTGTACACTGGTATCTACAACTATATGGTCACTATATGGTGGTTATATACACTCTGCAGAGCCTGTGTACACTGGTATCTACAACTATATGGTGACTGTATGGTGGTTATATACAGTCTGCAAAGCCTGTGTATGCTAGTATATACCACAATATGGTCACTAGACTTGCTTTTGAAATCCTGAACAAGGAACTTTTTACCATAAGCTACAAGTTTGTTAGTCTCGGAAAGAAATTTTCCCATGTAGTGTTTCCTTCATAAAGCATGTCAAAAGAAATTGTTGCTTTCAAATTCTAATATGATATCTAATAATAATGGTGTTTTTGACAGCAAAACAACCCAAAATTCTCATAATTGACAAATCTTATATAAATCATGCATAATTTGAGCTGTATTTTTAAGCTTCAGAATTTATATGTCTATGTCATTGTAGAAAGTGACAAATTGATGATATTGGTTTTGTGACTTGTTTGTTGGTCAGATGAGTAGAGATAAGATCGAAATTATCTCTCACTTATCAAGTTTGTCAGCTTTCTATGGTAAACCTCTCTTACCAACATAATCTAATTTCTTATCATAGCTCCAATTGGTAGACTCCCAGGATATTAATTATCAGGCCCTGGTCTGAGCTCTGCATTTACCCAAATCCGTTCCACTGTAGCATAATAAAGTTTTGCTAATTCCCCTATTGGTATATCACCGTTTAGGCCCCTTATTCAGACCTATAATAGAGATTAAAACAGGAAAGCTTTTTCAGCAGGTAAGATAATGATTGGCTGTCATAGCTCTCAGCATTATAGTTATTTGTACATAGTGATTATTGGAATTTGGAACATATAGAAACCTGAATTATACAAATCCAATACTTTCTTCAAAATGTCAAAACTGGAGCCCCATCCTTATAAATAAAAGGATTGACAGAGGACTAGTGTCCTCGTAAACACTATTTGCTTCTGAAAATGACACTTGGAGCAAGAAAATGCTTTATAGGCTTTTTCTTTCATAATTTCTATCATTCTTTCTGAATTGTTAAATGTTAAATGTTTCTACTGTTGGGTTTTCAGGGTATGGTCAACTAATTCTTATCTGCCAGTTGGAAACCACATCAATATTCTAAAACCTAGAGTATTCGTTGAGTCTGGATTACATACTGTTCTCAGTTGTTACAATGTAACTCCTCATTGTTTTCTCCTAAAATTAATGGTAACGTGTCTGCTTGTAGTTTCAGGCCTGAGGCTGCATGCACAGAAGTGACTACACATACTTACAGTATATAATGTACTCACCAGTCAGAGCTTCTAGTGCTCTATTTAAATCATCTGACCCTAGATTGTTTTCATCCTCCATTGGTTGTTTTTCTGTCTAACTATATGCTCTTAGTTTTAATCTACTTTTCCTGGATCAGATATTACATTTTATTTAATTTTATTCATGTGAATATTCCTCCACCTGGCTCCACTAGTTGGCGAATTATCTGTAGATGCAACTTTGGGCTTCGCTGCAGATCCCTGATCCCTGTTTAAGGTTTAAAGCATGCAACTGTAGAAACTAGTTTTGGAAGGACATTTAGAGCTGACAAGTTTTCCATACTTCCCATTATAACTTGCCAGCTGAGTGAACTAAGTTATATATATTAATGTTGATGGTGATTTGAATCTATGCACGGTCTTAATTGCAACCCTGTTCCTGCAAATGTCCTTAGAATCTTTTCTTTATTTTTCAGTTACTGCAAGGGGTTCCTGTAGCTCGTGCTGAACATTTGAAATATGCTAGAGAAATTTAGAACCTACACTCTGTCAACAAGACTACGATATCATAAATAAGAATATTTTAGCAAGACTGTTGGGATAGACGTAACTAGTGGCAGATGTGTTGCAGATTTTTAGTATTTCACATAAAAATCTACTTCAAAGTACAAAATAATTGCTTATAGATGTTGCTTTACAAAACATTGTTCACAAGTGACAAAAAAACAGAGGTTGTTTTAGGGTATGCTAGGGCAGGAAAAGAAACTAGGAATACTTCCACTGAGCAAGAAAGGCAGGAATGGGGTCACCCACACAGCCTAGGAACATGTTCAGGCAGAAACATAGACACATGACTGGCAGGCATAGACAAATGTCAGGCAGTTGAAGATACAGGACTGAAGCCTGGACACAGGACTGTACAACAAATTGTCCTGACAGACAAGGCAAAAGTCCAGGAGCAGGAGGAGTCAGAGTCAGAATATGGCTTGGAACAGACTTAAATGAGGTGGTCTAAGTCAGCAGAGCAGGCAGGATTCAGTAGCTTGATGTAACCAAAACAGAGGCTTAACTGTACTGACACTTGGGCAAGAAATCAGTAAACTTGCTCTGTTTATTTCATAGACCTGAAAGTGTCCATGGGAAAAAGCTGCATCAAAACAAAGGTCAGAGTCAGGAAGAGTTAGCTGTTGGTTTGTTGGTGCAGTTGATGCATCATAGTTCTAGACAATATGTAGCAGATTTGCTGCACAATTTTACTGAAGGTTTAATAATTTGCAATGTAAATGTAACCCTTGCCAATTTTGCTGTAGATATCTGCATCTGAAATGTAGTGAATAAAAGAGTTTTGGTAGACACACTCTGAGAGTTGCATTGTTGGAACACCTCCAAAACCACAGGTTGAAGTCACTTATCTAGAATTGTAGAGATGTTGGAAGATGTAGTTATACAACAGCTGGAGTGTGGAATAGTTTAAAGCCACAGAACTTCAGCTGAAATATTTTATCGAAAGAACAAAAAAACGTTAGATTACTGTCAAAGTCATGGCCACAGATTTCTAGAATTCCTAAACTGTGGATCTTTCTTTCTCCCCTATGAAACAGAAGTGTTTGCTGCTGAGCAGCTGTTTCAGAAGTAAAATGTTTATTCTGGTAAACAGCATTTTCTTCAGTGACCTGAGTGCGCTTCTCCAGCCATCTGTAATCATATGGTCGGTTGATTTTTTGTTTGTACTAAAGCCACTGGAAATAAACCTGCAAGGATCTTAGATTTTTTTCCTCTGCATTAGTGTATTCTCTGAAGCAGAACTCTCATGTGCAAACTCATCCAGGAAACAGTGCTGAATTATTGAACAATGTTCATTTGCTTATGAAACTAATCTTCCCTCTAGACAAAGCCCATCCATGGCATGAGGACTATCATGCTTGTAGCTGCCTCAGAGCCAGAATCTAGGCATCTTACAGCTTGGAAAGTTTGGAGAATGAAAGCATATTGCATTTTCCCAATGGTGCATGTTTCTGTTCAGTCAGAAAACTAAGCATGAAAAGGGGGATGCCTGTACCTGTAGCAAAGCTTCATTCACACAGCAATGCCATCTGTACAAACCTGTATAGTCACATGGCCACTCTTTATGCCATTGCATGGTGCAGTAAATACTTCTGTAATGCAGCATAAAAATCTGCATGCTACATCTTTTCCCTCATACTATTCTGTGAGAAATAGTGTGTACCAATCACTATCAGGTTCCTGAACTTGCATTCTGGTTGCTGACTGTTCCAAAGACCAGAAAATCAATGCTTATGAATGTTTAATGGATGATTATACATCAAGGAACTTCAAATATTCTTCTATCTACTGTGTTCCTGGATCCTGACTGTACAATACCACTGCTTTGTTCCTGGATATTAACTGACAACATTTTTAGCAGGTTGAAAAAATTACATTGACAACCAAATACCAGACAATAAATGTTACATGGATGAATGGCAGCTACTAGGATGATGACTACTACCAAGCACCAAAAACCAAATGCCCTGGAAGATACTTGCTGCTTCCATGTGACATTATGGGTGATGTAAGAAATACTGTATTAACTTTACTAACCAGCATTTTAGAGGGTGCAACTGAATAGTGTCAGCACTATATACAGCAACAAGTAATCTGATTTTATAACACAACAAAAGTCATTTAAGCATTAAAAACATGAGATAACTTTGTTTCACAGTATCATGATTGTGTTAATTGCCATTTTAAAAGGGTGTTCTAGTTCCACACTGCCTGCTCTTCACAGCCACTTTCGTGCTCACTCTTCCTGGTTAGGAAATGGGTGGTTCTACAGCAGTGATTGGCATATTAGCTCTGCTATTCGTAACCGAGCCTGTTAAATGGATATTGGTAATGGAAGTTTCTAAACCGTAGTGCACAAGGCTACAGAGCTCAAATTGGTAACGTTTGTCAGTAAAGAACATAAACAAGCTCCTTCTTACTGATAACAAATAGCAGGGAGTGACATCACCATTCTGGCCACTGTTAGAGCTTGTTAGAGCAGAGAAAGGTAATTAGTAATCTAGGGAGATAACAACAAGCAGCAGGAGATAACAACTGCTCTAACTTTGAAGGTAAGCAAAATCAGAACAGCAATGTATTAGGTAATAGTATTTGTTTACCTTTGCCTACATGTTTAAAGCTAATCATACCCCTTAAAGGGGTTTTCTCGCTACTATACATCATATCTGTAATGATGGGGACATTGGTTTGTATTACTTAAATAATTTAGTATAGCAGCTGTTAGCTAATGTGTGTGTGTATGGAGCTACTTCTGCAGCCTGGGGTCGGGCCACACCTTCTGTGCTGTGATTGGCTGCCTGCATTTAGTTCAACCTCTGGTTGGGACACACACCCTGTGCTGTGATTGGCTGTCCTGCACTCTCTGTGCTCACTCCCCCCTGAGCTGTGTGAAACATGCTGCCTGAGCTCTTCTCTGTTCCTCTCACAGTGATAGCTCTAATGTAAAGGATCTATGCAATTACGGAGTCTCTTTAGCTGATTCACTCCCCCTATATAACACACCCTTATACACTGTGCTCCCCCCACCCATATATTTACTATTTTGCCATAGGCAAACTTAAACTCTATCAGTTCTCTATCTATAAAACACTAAAACTAGGGTATTAGATGAGCTTAATGCCTATGCCCAGGGTAGAATCATCTTATGTGGTGATTTCAATTTAGCCATTCAGCCAGAAGTAGACACCTCTTCAGGGCGTTCTTCGCTACCCTTTAGCAAACTGAATAAAATAAGGAAACTACTTAATGATATGCAGCTTTGCGACCCCTGGCGCCTAGCGCACCCAAATACACGTGACTATACATTCTTCTCCCATCCCCACAGAGGGTATAGCAGAATAGATTACATCTTTCTCCAACATGTGATGCTGCTGTTCGTTAAAAAAAACGCAAATAGGAAATATTCTATTATCAGATCATGCCCCTGTTCACTGCGACATTGAAATACCTCGTGGTGCGAGTAAGTCTTACAACTGGAGACTGAACGAGTCCCTTCTTAAGGATTCAATATGCCTTTCAGAAATAAAACAGGCGATCGAGCACTTCCAGATCGACCATGCATCTGACTCCTCTACTCCGCAAATAAAATGGGAGGCACTCAAATGCACACTACGAAGCGTTTTAATCAAGCATGGGGCTCGACTGAAAAGAGAGGCGGCCTACAAATTAACTGCCTTGTTAGATAAGTTAGCGAAGCTGGAAGCAATCCACAAAACTTCCCTAGATGACACTGACTTGCGTAGCTTACTGCAGACTAAACACGAGATCACTTTGTTGATGGATAGGAAGGCTGAGCGATTTCGTCAGCTTTGGGCTGGCTCATTTTATAATTGGAGTAATAAGCCAAGTAGAATGCTCGCAAGAGCATTAAAAGATAAGAGAGCCTCTCTTTTTATCCACTCTATTAATACCAAATCGGGAGCGGCCACTTGTCTCACGCCGGAGATCCTGGATAGTTTCCATAGCTATTATCAAGATCTTTATAATCTCCCATCTAAATACACCAACCCCTCCGAGCAGGATGCTTCAAGGGCACTCAATGCCTATATTAAGAAACACGCTCTGCCCAGGCCGGGTTCAGAGGTGCTCGCTGCTTAAGAGACCCCCTTCACCCCTCTCGAACTACAACAAGCGATCTCCTCTCTATCCGCGGGGAAGAGCCCAGGCCCTGATGGCTTTACAGCTAAGTTCTATAAAACACTTAAGGAAGAACTGACGGGCCTCTTATTAGAATCCTTTAACACGGTCTCACCCCTATGCCCGTTCCCTCCCTCTTTTCTTGAGGCACATATTACAGTAATCCTTAAACCAGGTAAAGACCCATTACTTTGTCAAAGCTACAGACCTATATCACTTCTTAATACTGATACTAAACTGTTTGCGAAGCTGATAGCAGTCAGATTCAACTCAATCTTGGAAGATTTGATCCACATAGACCAAGTTGGTTTTGTACCTAATAGGGAGGCTCGCGATAATACCTTAAGAACGTTTTCCTTAATTCATCAGGCTAATCGCACTGGAACCCCACTCTGACTCCTGTCCTTGGATGCGGAGAAAGCATTTGACAGGGTGGACTGGACCTTTTTGGAGACCGCCCTGTCAAATGTTGGGCTCGGACAAAATTTAATGCATAAAATCTTCGCATTATATCATTGCCCCACAGCTAGGATTAGAGTCAATGGCTCCTTATCTAAGCCCTTTAAGATTAGTAATGGTACACGGCAGGGCTGCCCCCTATCGCCCATTCTCTATGTGATGGTCATGGAATACCTACTGCAATCCATTAGGGCTGACGGGGGAGTCAGGGGAATGCTGACGGGAAAAGATCAACAAAAATGTGCTGCTTTTGCAGATGACCTTCTTGTATACCTCACTTACCCCAGAACTTCCTTGCCAGCACTGATGGTCCTTCTGGACAAGTTTAGCTTTTTCAGTAACTTTAAGGTCAACTTCACCAAGAGCGTCGCACTTAATGTCAATTTAGAGACCGCCACAGCCAACTCCCTGAGAAATAGGTACCCCTTTAAATGGGCCAGAGACTCTTTTACATACCTAGGGATTCGAATCCCGATCAATACTGAGCGCGCTTTTGAACTTAATTTTGAAACCCTTCACCAAACAATCAGGATGGACTTGTCCAAGTGGGACAAGAAAAATTTCTCCTGGATAGGAAGAATAAATATTTTAAAAATGAATACACTCCCAAGACTGCTATACTTATTTCAGTGTATCCCCATCAAATTGCCTAGTACCTTTTTTCGCCAGATAAATAAATACTTTGGGAAGTTTGTTTGGGCTAATAAACCAGCTAGAATAGCCAGGACCACTCTTATCCGGCAAAAAGAAAATGGGGGGCTGGCACTCCCAGATCTAAAGTACTATTATATAGCAACAACTGGAGCTAGGGTGTTAGACTGGTTTCACTCCAAATCAATAAAAAGATGGGTACAAATGGAAGAAGCCCTGACTGGGCGCCCCTTGTCAGCATTGCCATGGCTGGCCTCACAGAGACTGCGAGTTCACCCGAATCATCTTCCCCTGGTGACTGATGTTACCTTATCTATCCTTAAAGACCGGGGTCCACGACATCATTTATACACCCTAGGAGGCCCCCTTACTGCTGTTCAAGGCAACCCCGAGCTACAAGCTACGGCGTTGGACTTGGTATTCGAGGACCCTCTATCTAGGAAACCACGGACTATGGGTTCTTTTATTAAGAAAGGGATCTTTTAAAACATATAATGAGATTGCGCCTCCCCAACGCCAGTCGCCTAATGTCTGGCTTCAATATGCACAGATTAAACACTATTTTGATGTGAATAAAACTGCTCTGAGGTTTGGCAGGGCCCTTACTGGATTTGAACAGCTGTGTGTTCAGGAGCACACTCCCAGGCATGTAATTTCAACCTTATATGATATGATCCTGTCCTCTACATCTTCCACTCAGCCTCTATTTCAGAGTAACTGGGAAAGGGAGCTAAACATCTCGACGACGGAGGATGATTGGACTAAAGCCTGTGTGTTAGCGGCCAAAGCCTCGGTGTCCTGCCAAATACAGGAAATGAATTATAAGGTACTATCAAGGTGGTACAGAGTGCCCACGCTTTTACATTCCTTATTCCCTCAGGTTCCTCCTCTATGTTGGAGATGCGGTCAGGGATCGGGGGACATGACACACATCTGGTGGGGGTGTGAAGACATTCAACCGTTCTGGCTTAAAGTCATTGAAATTATATCGTTGATCACTGGTATAAAGTTGCAAAATGATCCGTTTGCCCTTCTTCTCTTCATGCTCCCAATGGATCTAAAATCTCTGAAAGGAAGCTTGATCATTTTTCTACTGGTGTCAGCCAAGTTGCTGATCCCAAGGAAATGGAAATCTAACCAGATACCATCAATTTCGGAATGGTTCAAGGAAATTTTCCGTATCCAGCGCATGGAGGAAATAAGGGCGGACACCGTTCAACTCTTTGACAAGGTATGGAGGGAATGGGTTATCTTTGTAGCATCTCCCGCATATAGTTCTCTCCATAACTCATTATAGATTTGGGTTCTCGTATTCATATGCTCTCATGCGTGACTGCTATCTTTAAATGACTGTAGTGTTCCTGAGCTGGTAGTAGGGCCCTCTTATGGACTGCGTTCGGCATGTTTTTGGTTTCTCATTCACATGTTAATTTTGCTTACCCTGTACGGTATTAATATTATTGTATATGCCTTTTCTGTTTAGCGATGACTGGCCAAGACTCCTTTCATGGGATTACGTGTTCTGTTCTGAGTAACTCATCGCTTGATTGCCTGCATTTAAGCTCTCATGAAGGGATTCTATGGTGTACTCTCGGATGTGTCATTCAACAGACCGAGGATGCGCACCTTATATGTAGCAAATTGCCTTAATTTAGTTCTTTGACTAATGCTTGCATTCGCGTCTGTCAGGATTTTACTTATATATGATCAAGTGTTCTGGAAGGTATTAAAACTCTCTGGATTTTTCTAGAATATTGTATCAATGTTGGTTACTGACGCTTTATCATACTCGCTTTTGCACTATACCGTATAACTGTATGATTACATGTTTTCAATAAAGTTATTTTTGAAAAAGAAAAAAAAACACTAAAACGTAACTTTTATTATGTATAACACTTAATCTCTATATGCACTATTTAAAAGCCTGTTTTCTAACCTCTCAATTTATCCCTTTCTACTTCTGAAGGAATAGCTCCTTTTCTATTATCAGGTCTGGTGGAACCCCACCTATTAACAGGAAAACCTTATATATACAGTAATTTACTAACTCCAGTAAGGGATCCCAAGCATCCTACTTGGGCAGTCATCCCTAATCTAATGGACATAAAACATGTCCATTAGATTAGGGAGGTTTCCTTCTGATACCCTCTGCAGCGGGTGACACTTGTAGACAGAGGTGAGAAATCGCAATTTAAAACGTCATGCCTGACCTCCCCAACATGTTTCACCAGCTAAACTGGCTTCATCAGGGGTTAGAGGTCCGGTCCCATGTGGTCTAAGCTCTAATCCCTGATGAAGCCAGTTTAGCTGGTGAAACATGTTGGGGAGGTCAGGCATGACGTTTTAAATTGTGATTTCTCACCTCTGTCTACAAGTGTCACTCGCTGAAGAGGGTATCATAAGGAAACCTTATATGTTTTATGTCCATTAGATTAGGGATGACTGCCCAAGTAGGATGCTTGGGATCCCTTACTGGAGTTAGTAAATTACTGTATATATAAGGTTTTCCTGTTAATAGGTGGGGTTCCACCAGACTTGATAATAGAAAAGGAGCTATTCCTTCAGAAGTAGAAAGGGTTAAATTGAGAGGTTAGAAATCAGGTTTTTAAATAGTGCGTATAGAGGTTAAGTGTTATACATAATAAAAGTTACGTTTTAGTGTTTTATAGATAGAGAACTGATAGAGTTTAACTTTGTCTATGGCAAAATAGTAAATAGAGTGATCAAAAGTCACTCTCTGTTCTCTTGCGAGATTCCCATTTATTTGGAGACTACTCCCCCCACCCATATAACACACCCTTATACACTCTGCTTAATGAACGAGGTGGGAGCAGAGTGCATTTCTCACATTTGTTTCATCAGTTCAGGCTGTATATACCATGTTTCCTCGAAAATAAGACACCCTCAAAAGTAAAACATAGCAGAGATTTTGTTGAATTCCCTAATATAACGCACCCCCCGAAAATAAGACATAGCCTAAATCATTGCTGCAGTTCCCCATACAGAGGGCCATCCCTAAGAGTGGGCAGAGAGAATGGGGGGAGGAGGGCAGGTGTTCCCAAGCCCTGCTCACCCCGTGAATTGGCCCTGGGACATATTGTTGTAGCACCTGAGTGTTGAAGGACCTGTGCAGGGAGGTCATGTGACTGTGATGTCACCACAGGTCCCGAACATCCCAGGACAGGAGACAGAAAGTACATGTAAGTAATAGAGGGAAGAGGGGGGAGAACAGAGCAATGATACTAACACACACACATCTCACAGGATGGCTGATGGGGCATGCTGGGACTTCTAGTTCTACAAGTCCCAGCATGTCACATTTGCCATCCTTTGAGATAAGTCGCTGCAGCTGCCATAAAATGTCCTTTACATACATATATCCTATGGTTTGTGACTCTAAACTTTAAGATATATATATACACACACACACTAGTATAGCATGCTGTAATTTATTTGTGGTAAAATAAGACATCCCCTGAAAATAAGACATAGTGCATCTTTAGGAGCGAAAAGTAATATAAGATGCTGTCTTTTTTTCGGGAAACAGGGTATAACTGTTTACAGCAATACAGGTGTTCTAGTTACAAGAAGTTTGTGGAGGGAGGTGACAGCTCTGCAGACATGAGAACAGACCATTGCAGGAGGTCTGCAGAGCTGTGACATACTCTGTCTCCCACTGCTCACACAGAATGATGATGATGACTAAGGAGGGAACAGGGAGGGGAGTGATGATGTCACTAGTCTTCAGTGAGGGAAGACACGTTTACTGGGAGGAGAGACACGTGCCTGTATTTGAAGCTGTGAGTTAGTGAAAAAGCTCAGATGGATGAAAAAGCCTGTAGTGAGACAACCCTTTTAAGCTTTGCTTCCTCTGTGTCTCTCTAATTATTTATTATGACTTCCAACGATTTGAGTTTGAAAACCTAAGCACCTACAATGTGTTTGTGCAAAATACTGATTACCTTTGATCCTCAAAAGGGTGTCTGTGTTTGATCCTTTTCCTATTATCCTCTGACCGAAGCAGAGATCCAAGGACCCAAGAGGATACCAGTAGCAATCTTCAGGAAAACTGGATGGGTTTATGTACATGTTTTGTTTTTGACTACCTAAATATTGTAGGCAGCTTTTCAGATATTAAGGCTGCTTTAGCATTTTAGGTGAATTTGTTCTTCCTTGCAATTGAGTAAACATAGAAAAATAGGGAGGTCTAAATAGATATGGTAACATCTAAGGTTAATTCACATCCTAGTATCGAGCCATACAGCTTACGTCTGCTGCTGTCCGGGCTCTGTTAGATGCCATGGATAGAGTCTATTGACTCTGTGGAAAAATAACCCCATACAAACGGCTTGCGATACAGCATGTCAAAATTATGTTTTTGTCATAAGTATTATGACACAAAAACAACCTCTTTATACCTCTGTAAATAATAGGCAGTTGAAAGTACAAAAGGGACCTTTACACCTTTATATATGCCTTTTTTCAATTTGTACAGAAACAGATGATGTCCAAGATGCATTACAGAGGGAGCAGGATAGAAGTATAGTAAAGCAGACAAATTGGTGGTTCAGGGGGAATACCTTACAAGAAGAGGTCGTGGCAGGTGGTCAGCATAGGCATTAGGCAAGAGTGTGGTCAAAGGAATAGCCAAGGTTAAAACCAGTAGACTTGGAAAAAATATATACACTAGCAACACTCAGGAGACACCAAAGATCAGGCAAGGCTAAAGAAGAAGTGTCCTTTAGGTGCTGAAGAGTTATTATTGGAAGGGAACACATTAGTGGTGTGTGTTCAGGCATGGGCTGGCACGCAAGCAAATAGGAGAAAATCCCAGTGGGCTCCTGAGCATGGCAGGACTGTGGTTGTTTTTTAGGGAGAAAGGCACATGTCATGGATCGCGCTGTGGCCGTGCCTTGGACAGCGGTCGTGTCCGCCCCCCTGTGTCTGGGTCCGCTGTGGCTCCCTGTGCGGGGCTTACAGCGGCAGTGTCAGTTTGCTCTACACCTGCTTCTGCTCAGCGTTACTCACCTGGCCCTGCTTCCACGCGTGTCCGTCCACTGTGGCTTCCCCAGCGTGTGTGTGCACCCCATTGGGTGCACGCGTGCCAGCCTGCGGACATTTATGCACACAGTGCTCCTGCTTCCTGCCCGTGACCCCTGACCCTTTCCTTCATAAGGAACTTCCTCCCTGGGTCAGTTCGTTGATGTTCTTCATTAGAGCTAGACCTCTGCTGCTAAGCTGCTGCCTTGTTAACCCCCTGGTTTCCAGAGTGTCTGCTAAGCTTCTGTCTAAACGTCTGCTTTACCCTGCGCTGTCCAGCGCACCTGTTACCTGCTGAACTCCTGTCGCTGCACCAGTCAGCTATTCCTGCTGTGTAATCTATCACCCTGGGACTGTGCTTCCATTAAACAGCTACTGCATCCGTTTATCCGTCACCTGTGTCTTGCATTTCGGCTACCCGCTGCGAGTACTGCCATCTCTGCCCGTGGCGGGCCCTGAGGATCTCCTGTACCAGGGCGTTACTGGCTTTGCGGCCAGTAAACGTGACAGCACAGACAGAGTATATGCAGTCATGTACATTAACTATAGAATAGGCCCCACAAATCAACTCTCCTGGTGGGTCCCAAGAATCAACTTCACTGGTGGACCCCAGGCACCCCAGTCTGACAGATTGGCTGGAGTTCCTGATTAGATAAAAAGCCACACAGAGCGGTGAAGACACAGGCACGTTCTGAGTCACCCATGCACAACCTTAATACAAACCCTTGTACAAAAACGTATTGAAGGTTAAAGGTATGGAAGAATACATTAACACAAATGAGCAGGATCCAGCGGTAACATGCAATGCTCTTGATTTATTTAATCCAGTGTTGCAAGGTACAGATAAAGTTAAAACCAACGCGTTTCAGGCTCCGCGTTATGAGCCCTTGTTCACGGTTTAAATCAAGAGCATTGCACGTTACCGCTGGATCCTGCTCATTTGTATTTCGTCTAAGTACCATTATAGTCTTACTGCCGGAAGACTTGGATCGTGTGCGGTGTGGAGTGCAAGCAGCTAGTGGGACAAGCTAGTGCGGATTAACCCTCACGTGGATGTGAACACTGCTATTCAAGCTTACATGTGGTGAGCATAACTCTCTTATTCCTCTCTATTACATATTGTATATATGGAAGAATATAGACAATAAATTTAATAGATATCTCATTGTTCACGCAAGAGTTAAAGCGGTTGTCTCACTACACTGATTCATCTTACCTCAGTCCTGTTTTCTTGGTTTCACTTTGAATTCAGGGGCGTGTTTACTGGCTTCCACTAGGCTGCAGTAGAAGCCAGGTCTGTAGCTATAGCAACCAGCGCTGACAGCCTATCAGGATAGATCAAACAGGTCTGTAGCTAAAGTAACCTGAGGAGCTGATGCAGCCCATACAAGAGGGGATATCTCGGAACAGTTAGGACACTGTTAATGTACACATATTGCAAAATGACTTGTTTTTGCAAGATCTTTAACATAAAAAGCAATCCTTGTAGTGAGACTACCCCTTTAAAGTAACCAGCTTCCAAGTTCAGGGAAAGAGCACAACAGGATGGTAGAAATTCAATTAAATGAAAAGTCTTCTTTATTGACTTCCATTAGAATCTCCAAATCAGTTCCGTGCATATATAGGGTTGTACAAACATTGTTCACTCAACACTTAACCTGTATGAATTTAGGATGTAAAATAAAATGTTATTTTTAAGAAAAAAAAATTATATTGTCTTTACTTCATGAACTGTATATATTTTTTATAGTTTTATTATGCATGTGTCTGTAACTAAACAGTATAGTACTTATCAACATTAGAAAATCTTTATAGCAAAGCACCTGCTGGTTTGATTTCTATTAAAATATTCACAACACCTAGCCTGTGCGGTCCATGTTTAAGCATTAAATCTGGATGTAAAATGTAAATGTTATTTAAAAAAAAAAAAAAGATGAACTAAATTTATAGTTACTTCATTAAACGAATATGTTGCTTATATTTTAGTTTTGAGTCCCTGTGTCTGAGCACTACAGTAGTATCAACATCAGAAAATCTTCACAGCAAAACACCTGCCACTTTCATTTCTATAAAAATATTCACAAGTCTTAAAAACATAGTTTCTGGAATTAATCATAAAAATGCAATTACATGATTTTTTACATTTTTACACTGAGCGTAGAAACAGATGCTGCAGTCTTTTTATTCCCCACAATACATTCTGATTAAGTTACTAGTTTATTAAGATGCTACTTTATTGTTTATTATGTATCTAGATTAATTTTGAATCATTGCTTTGCTCATCTTTCAACGATTGGCAGTTTACAGCCGTCTACAGAAACAATATTTTCTCGTGAATTTTATTGGTGTATTGAATATTCCTACAAGTAGAAAAACAGTAGCTCATTATATCGGCATTATAGACCAGTCCCTCCGCAGGTCTACGTGTATTCTGTATTGACAGAAAAAGGAAAAGTAAGTCACTGGTTTAATTAATTTTAAAACAATCGCCTCCTTGTGAGCAACTCTTCAAAATGTGCATTTTTATGAGGGTAAACAGCATGGTGTTTTTTCTGTGTTCCTCTCCTACCTTTGCTATTGATGCTGTTGTAAGAACACCTAATTGGATTTTGTTTAGATGGATTTCTCATTCTTGACTAGAATATTTATTGCACTTTAGACGAAACAATAACCGTGTTTCTGTCCTGACTTGAGAACTTTATTTAAAAGAGATCAAAGGCCACAGTTAGTTTGTGTGACTATCAGGCCACATAAATAGCAGCTCAATGTGTTTTCTTTCTTCATTTTTTAATTTTCTGATCCCTCTATTTAGACTTTAATGGCATTGGCATCCCATTATTTTAATTAAGTTATCAAGAATGCTTGGCAATACCTGCTAGCAGAATCCACCAATGTTATAATGGAACACAAATGCCACTTTTACCGATAGCATAATTTCTAAAAGCCGATTGTCTGTAATCAGGTTTGGCTCTATTTCATATACTACAGCTTGCTGTCATATACTCTTCATGAATATATCAATCCTGCTAAACCAGTAGTAGCAGAATCACAGTTTACTATATTATTATACTGCTATATGGTGCTTTTATATATTCTACATGAATATAGCAATCGGGCTGTGCCATTAGGAGCAGCATAACAGTGTAGTCTATTATCATACTGCTTGATGGTGCTGTGATATACTGTACATGAATACATCAATCCTGCTAAACCACTACGAGCAGCATAACATTGTTGTATATTATTATGTCCCTAGACAGTTCTGTCATTGAGAAAGTTAACATTTGACATAAACTTACGTCATATTGTTGTTAAGGATGTATAGAGTGGGCTCACTCGCTGGCAAGCTCCATATATATATAGTCAGTGATGACTGTTAATTAAAGCTGACACCTGCCATTAACAGCAGGGATTGGAGCCAGCTATGATCTCTGCTGTTTAACCCATTAGATGCCATGGTAATTGTGGTCATGACATCTAAATGACCTTTCCTCACTCCAATCTCCCCCCTACCGCAACAAGATTGCAGGGTGCCAAGTGGTTGCTATGGCACATGGAAGCCTAATGAACGCTTCCATAGCTGCCATGTCACTGCTTCTATTACTTCCTGCCTTATGCAGCCATGACAAACCTGTGTTTTACAGAAGTAGGCTATTTATTGCTGAGATATGTTGTTCTTCTAAGATATTAGCAAAAATCGCTGTCAAATTCTCCTTACCATTAAAGTCTCTATGCAGGCCCAAGTCTAGACAAAAACTAAATATACTGTTTCATTTATTTCTTGTTAATTGGTTCCTAATTTGTGGTTATCAAGTACTTTCAATACACTTTAAAAAGCCCATAAATGTTTTAACACATCTTTGTGATGAAATAAGCTTTGGCAATTTAGTCATTTTGAGCATTTACCTCGCAAGAGATATTACAGATGTTCTCAATAGGCCAGGGGCTGTACATGACTCTACAGGTTTTCTTGCTGCTTAGAAAAAACTAAGAATGATCTAAATAGACCTCAGAGCAAAGCCCATTTTCAATAAGAAAAATTAAGGCAATTTGTACATACTGTACGTGTTCTACTTTAAGATCCAAATCTTGGAGCTTGTGACCTTTTAGTAAATTGTGTTTCTAAAAAAAGAAACACTTAGGCCTCGTTCACACCTTATTTTGGGCCGCGGATTGGCGCCGTACTCCGCGCCGGATTTGTGCTGCAGTACGGCGCCAAACCGCCGCAGCAATTACGGTAATCCACTGCTCTCATAGAGAACAGTGGAATCCGTCGCCCTCCCCGCTCGGCGAATCCGCCGCGGGGGGAGAAAGTGACATGCACATTATTTACAGCGTGTACGCGCCGTAGATAATGCATTGTCTATGGGCCCCCGGCCCCCCGCCCCCGTCCCGCCCCTTATTCACGGCGGATTTGTGAGCTCAATACGGCTCACAAATCCGTCGGGAATAAGCCGTGTGAACACGGCCTTAGGGTGACATGTCAGAAAAGATGCGCTGCCACTGCACATTTAAGGCAAATTAAATAAGTGTATAGTGCGCCTGAATAAAAGAACTTGTCAAAAAGTATACCTCCTCATACACAAACACAGTTGGCTTGCAGCTAGCTGCGAGTGGTCTGTGCAGGGGTTTTTACTTTCTGGTAAAACCCCTTTAGTGGACCCCATAATGCTCATTTCCATTCCTTTGGCAGAACAAAAAACTAGAAATATTAGCACAGAGCCTAACTTCACAGCTAGCCATTTTGCACTCTATGGGCTTGTTAAAGCAAGACATTTAGAATATTTTCTCACATAGTTTTGTTGGAAAAATGTCACTGCAGTTTTTTGAGCCAAAAACAGAAGTGAGGTAAGCCAGCGGGGAGAAGAAGTTTACTTCCTTCCTTTATAGGCATTTAAATCCACTTCTGGCTCAGAAATTTGAATAAAAAACTGCCACAAAATCCGCAGAATTTTATCAAATACACTCAGTTCTCCATATGGACCAGTAATGAAAATCTAATAAGCAGCCAACCCCCTCCGCCTGTCCCCGCCCCACACCCCAACATGTTTTGACAGTAGTACACTATCTTCAGGGCTATCAGGATATCTGTGGAATAACCCTGATGGCCCTGAAGATGCTGCACTCATGTGAAATAGGAGTAGGGAGGCTGATTATTATATTTTATTACAGGTTTGCTCACACCTATTGCCCTATATGGAGAACTAACTACAATATTATCTCCATAGTGGAAAAATACATAGTGCTTTTCATAGCACCATTGATTCCTATACAAAGTGACATAAGCAACTGTGGGCAATGGCTTATAGTGTTTAGATATAAAAGTTATGTTTTATTTACGTGTAGAAAGAAAAAGAATGTTTGTATGGCAAGTATATAGGTAAATTAATTATTGCATGATAATTCAGTTATAGTGATTACTCTCTACAGTGGGAACCTGGAGGTGGTTCAACTGGGCTCTTGCTGTAATGGATAATGCAGTCTATACTGACATGATTGTGAGCTGCCAATGAGTTACTATGGCAGCCAGATCTGCCATAAGCATCTGCTTGGCATGGCCTAATAGTCTGCCATTGTGTAACACTGACAAACAATAATGCTTTGAAATACTACATATCAAGCAATCACTGCTTCAATACTTTAAGAGGTAGAAAGAAAACAAAATTAAGGTTAATAACATTTGACACAAAAAGTCTGCCCTCTAAAAAAAAGTAAATAAAATAATTACATTTTTTAAATGGTTCACCATAAAAAATACATATTTGGAACCAAATCAATCATAATTAAAGCTACCCAGAGAATAAAATAACTTTTTTATTATATCACAAGGAAAAGCTTAAAAAAATACATACTGGGTTTGCTGTTTTTTTTTCTCTTTTCTTCAAAGAAATTTATAAAAGTGAGTCAACAAATTATATGTACGTCAAAATGGTATAATAAAAAACAACATTTGTCCCACATAAAACAAGCCTCATTGGAATATGTTAATAGAAAAGTCAGAATGTCAAGACTTTCAGAATGCGCCATCACAAAAATGACTTTTTTTTTCCATAAAACACATTTTTATTGTTCTTATGTACATAAAATTTTTTGTAGTAACCTATACAACAAAGCTGATTTGTTGTTAGCAAATTTGCTAGTTTTTTCAGTTACATCAAAAAAATTATCAATAGAATATAATTAATTTATTTTATGAACAAAAAGAAAATTCCACTGAAAACTACAACTTCTCACACAAATAATCCAAAATAGTTATTGCTTTTAAATTATAACAATAAAAATCAGTAAAAAAATTAGCCAGTTTCTAACCGGGTAAGGCACATTTTCATTTTCTTTTGTACAGACAGGTTTCAACACTATAACACTTTCTTGCACTCAGTTATTTCTTCACCGTTTTTCCACGATACATTGGGCTTTATTTTTAAGTAATTTTTGCATTACTTTTTTTTATATCTGATGGACAATAGTAAAAAGTAAATCTGTTTTTCACATTTATTATTTTTTAGTAGCAAAAGGTGCGTGTGAGTAACCAGTCAGGGGCATACAAGTAGACACCGACTGAGTGAGGCCCTGAGGCTGTTCCCAACCCACAGTCCCTGCCTTTTGGGGGTGCCTGACTCCTTAACAGGTCGACCCCAACCGAAGACTGTGAGGTACACTAAGTAGGTGAATACACAAGACGCAGACAAAACAAACACAATAAGGGAAGGTCAAACTAGCCAGGTCAGCAACAGTTGGGAGAAGCAGTACAGAATCACTAAAGCAGAGAAATAGTCGGTAAGTATAGCCAAGGCCAGGTAACAGTTAAGCAAGAGTAGTAACGGGCTAGCTAACAGGAACAAAAGGTAACCAGTATAGCAGGCAAGGAGAAATGGCAAAGGAGCCCTTTTATAAGAGACAGAGAACAAAGAACAGAAGTGATAGGTGGAAGCAACAAAAGACCGGGTTAAACACAATGCTGTCAAACAAAAAGACTTGCAAGGAAATAAGTTAACTAGCCGAGTGCTGGAGGACACTGACTACGGGCATTGGCCAGGAATCATTAACAGAGCAGAGCATGACAGTGTTCACACTGGTGAAAACAAATATAAAGGAACTACGGCAGAAATCGAGTTTTTTTTTGCAAAAAGCCCTGGCCAGCGACCAGAGCTGGGGGTCTGTCAGGCACAATCATGACAGTGCAACTGTAAGTTTTGTAACTGTCTTTTCCATTATGGATGTTTATATATAGGTGATATAAAGTATTAGGGTCATTGGGGGAGGAGATAAAAGTTGTGGTTTGGGCTGTTGATGTTTTTTAATATTTTATTGTGTGTGTGTGTTTTAAATATTTTATTTTACACATTGTTCCCCACATACGTTCAAAAAAAGACCTCTGGGGGCCATTTTTACATTAGTTTTTTTTTTCTGATTTCTATTGTAACTGGGGCTGATATATTAAACCCAGTTTCAGGGGAAATACAGGGTGAAACAGTTCCCTGTACTAACTGCAGAATTGTCCTGGGTCTGTTAAGCATCTGCAAATACTGAGCACTGTCAGTCACAGGGTAACAGGAAGTCAGGAGGAATCCTGCTGATTTGTACATACCATACTTATTGAGTGCTGTATACACAGGGATTGAGAAAGAAGGGATGGTATTAACTCTTTCCTGCCTTCTCAGGGAAGAGCCAGCTAATACTAACAGCCGGCTCTCCAACTGTGCAGCTGTACAAGTTCCTAAGGATTTTACATTTAAAACCTATTTTATTCTTTACAATATGATGGCTTAAAATAAATTGAAGTCTGTAGAATTGTTTTTTAATGTACGATGTAATGAACTTCTTATTTTTCTGTCAAGCGCTTGACCAGTGACCTTTGGCTAATCCAGAATTACATGTCTATTTATTTTTATTATTGATATCATAAAAAAGAAGTGCAAGATTAATACACCAAAACCTTCATTAACTTGCTTAGAATACATACTACTACTATGTGGGATATTCAATACGAAGGATCATACTAGAAAATAGAAAAAAAAAATATTTATTTGACTAATTCTTCTCTCCAAAGACTTGATAAGATAATAAAGTTGAAAGAAGGCGTCCAGTAACAAGAACATTTATTCTCTAACTAATCATTTTATATATAAGCCACAGATTGATTTGTTTTTGCTCTTTAAATATGTCTGACAGCTGGGAAATTGAATAGTTTAGTTATAAGCGCTAATACAGACACAATTTATAGCAAAACTTTAGGCTGCTGACCAGTAAATAGTAAATACCAGTAAATACAATCAGATTCATTAAAGGGCTGGCATATATAATGTAAAATGTAATCCACTGCCTGACACATGATATACATGTAGTGAGCACTGAATGCTCAATAAGATTTTATTTAAGGGTAGGAATACATGTTTTTTTTATGGAAGCCAAGGGTAGGAATATATGTATTTTATGGAAGCCAAGTTTGCTGGATTACCACAGTTTTTGCATTGGTGACTTCGGTCTGTGCAACCTGCAACTTATGAATGAGGTGAACTGGCATATATGTCTATTAGAAATACATAGTGCGGCCATAGTATGTCCGATGGTCCCATCTCTGACGCATCCGCCAATCCCCGCATAAGATGTTGGAAAAGTTGTGCGGCCATTGGTAGTCCCATCGGAGGCAAGACTTCGGCCGCCCAACAACATACACCAAGATAAGCTAAAGCGGGTATTCTGGATAATGTCACTTACTTTTTATATGTGTACAGAGATCAGATAAAAGTCATACAGTAACACAAGTAATATGGTATAGGTCAAAATACAATCATAGTCATGCAGAGAAACCATTATAGATATCATCAAAGAATAGTTCCAGGTGCTCCAGTAGCGCAATAGCAGAAATGAATACATTGTCTAAGTTGGTAAATATAAAGGTGTATCAGGCATTGTGCAAACAGGGAAATATGAGGATATACTAGGCAACAGCAGACAATGATGCATAGTTTGAGCAGGTTAGTACATAGACGTACTAGGCAATAGCAGAGAAGCATGTATTGTCAGATCTGGTAAACACAAAGACATACTAGGTAATAACATAGAATCGTTCACTGTCAGATCAGGTAAATACATAGATATACTAGGTAATAGCATAGAATCATGCATTGTCTGAGCAGATAAACACAAAATATACAGTATGGTGTGGATGCAAATAAATACACCAGGCGCTTTCTCTTCAAAAGTGTAATGCTGCTGAAAAGCCATCAGAGATAAACACCGCTTGCAACCTGCAGAGATGTGTCAGAGGGGCTAGGAGTAGTATCTGCGAATGAGAAGGCCAAGATTTATAGCTACAGGGCATACAAATGCATATGTTCTCCCAAATCTAGAAGATTATAGTTGAGAAATGAAAGCAGCCATGGCTGTGGAGAAGGCATGCATCATCGGTGGGGAAAATGGCCAAACATCATTGGTGGGACAATCTAGGAATAGCATTGTTCATCTGAAGTATGTGTGAAGGATAAAAATGGCTATAGCGTGGACTGACATTGGTATTACAGGGATAATATTTTCCAGGATCATAGACTTGCTACAATGCGTACCAAATTGAATGGACAGAAAATACAAATACTTTAAGAAGGATGGCAGCTAGCTAGCATTGTGATAGTAGTCTAATGTACAGCAATGGAATGTATGCATTACAATAGAGAGAATGAAAATAAGTGACTAGAGATGACTAGAGAAAACCATATATAGGATATTAGGTTTACAGTAGAATAATACATACACTACTCACAAAAAGTTAGGGATATTTGGCTTTCAGGTGAAATTTATGGAAAACATAAAAATTTCACACTACAGTGATAATTTGTTCTTACAATAGGTGATTTATGTTGTAACATGCAATGTTGATTCTCTCATATGAAACAAAAGCCAACAATAGTGGAGGGTATACATCATCAAAAATGTCAATGTCTCAAAAATGTGTCATGTGGCTTTGAACATCAATTACAGCTTGACAAGATGTCTCATGCTGTTCACAAGTAAGGTTATTGATTGTATGGCATCCCACTCTTCTTGAAGGGCGCCTATCAGGTCATTTAGGTTCAGGGGTACAGAGTTACGAGCTTCTACACGGTGACTCAGCTGATTCCACAGGCTTTCTAGGGGATTCAGGAATGGAGAAATGACAGGCCACTCCATTTGAGGTACCCCAGTCTGAAACAGCCATTCCCTAATGTCATTGATGAGCTGAAACATTGTCATCCATGAAGATTAAATTAGCCCTGTATTGTTCATGCAGAGGCACAATGACTGGGTTAATGATGTTATTCAAGTAGTAGAGGCTTGCTACTGTACCATTCACAAAGTGTAGGACAGTTCTGTATTAACTAGACACATGCCCATACTATAACACCACCACCACTACCAAAGACTCATCTATTGACAACAGTGGCTGATGCATAGTGTTCTCCTTGACGTCTCCAGCATCATTGGTGGCCATCATTTCTGCTTAGAGTGAATTGACTATCTTCACTGAACATCACTGAGGACAACTGGTATCAATGACAGCAGGTGTTTCACAAAAAGACATGATACATCATATCACATACAATATTTATATAAAAAAAACCTATCATGTAAACCAGAATGAAACATCTGACCCCAGAGGCTCAATTTCCTTACACATTCTCATCCTCAATGGGGTTTTTTCAGCAACATCTTTCTGATGAGGTACACTATGGGGTATTCTTCCACTAGTTGGGACAGGACAATCCCCAGCCCACCTATGAGGCATCTTCCTGAAATACAAATTCTCTCCTAAATTTAGGAGCGATTAACATTGGTCTCTTACAGAGTACCTATTTCAGTTTCTGAAAGGCTTGTTCTGCGTCCTCGTTCCGCTTCACCATGGTGGACTTTGTCCCTTTCGTGAGGTCGGTAAAAGGGGCTGCTACTGAGGTGAAACCTGGTACAAACCTCTTATAGTACTCTGCTATCCTCAAGAAGTCTCTAACCTGCTTCTTAGAAATGGCCAATTTCTAATATCTTTAACACCTTAGCGCATCTGAACGTATGGGATTTCAAAAATAGAAAATGTTTGGATTTTTTTTATGGTACCAAAACATAATGAAAATCCTATATGTTAGGTATTGCCGAATTTGTATCAACCTGTAGAATACAGATAATACATGATTTATAAAGAAAATTAAACGTCCTAAAAATAAAACCCGCGCAAACATGGCACGAGTCTGTTTTTTTCACAGTTTGCCCCACTTAGAATTTTTTGGGCAGTTTCCCAGTATATTGTATAGTACAGTGAATGACACCATTAGAAAGCACTTCTTGTTCCGCAAAATAAAAGTCCTCATATGTCAAAGTATATCAAAAAATAAAAAGTTATAGCTCTGGCAAGGCGGGCAGAAAACAACGAATGCGAAAAAAAGGCTTGGTCGTTAAGGGGTTAATCTTGTCAATTTGGAGTTTGATGACCAATTCCCAATGTTGTACCCCAAGTAGCGAGGTAGCCCTATTGCAAACTTTTTTGGATTTGCTGTTAGGTCTGCTTCCCCTTTTGAGTCCAGGACTGCTTTTACCTTGACTAAATGGGACTTTAGTCAAAATCTGAACTATATATCACTACATCATCCAGATAGGCGGCTGCATACTGTTTATGGGGCTACAGTATGAGGTCCATCATGTAGATCAAAGGAAAGAACGACATAATAGAAATGTCCCTCTGGCATAGAGAATGTGTTTTTCTCCTTCACCTTGTCTCAGGGGAACCTGTCAATAGCTCTTGGTAAGATCTATTTTGGTCCCAACCTCTCCCCCAATTTATTGACCCTGGACATGGGATATGCTTTGAACTCTGATATTTCATTTAATTTATAAAAATCATTACAGAACCGCAGACTGCCATCAGGTTTTAGTATGATCAACCACTCTACAATTTCTCTATTACCCCTAGAGCTAACATTTTTTTAACCACTTCCAAGATCGCTTGACTCTGGGCTTCTGGAACTCGATAAGGTCTTAGGCTATGTTCAAACGCTTATTCTGGGACGTATTTCAGCCCATAATTCACGCCGTACTGCGTGAATTACGGGCTGAAATACGTCCTAGACATTATGGTAATCCACAGTTCTCATAGAGAACTAATGATTAATTCTCCTCTCCATGCTCGCACAAAACGACGAGATGGGAGAGAAGTGACATGTCATTTATTCAAAGAGTATACGCGTCGAGAATAATGCATGTCTATGGGGCCGGCGAGCGGGCGGTCCACCCACCCCCGTACACACTGCGTAATTGCGGGGCGAAATATGTGAACATAGCCTTAATCGTATCATTTGGCCTGGCTCAGTAAAAATGTTATGTTTTAAGACCCTAGTTCGACCCGGCATCTCCAAGATCTGTTGTTTCTCTTGTAAGAACTCCCTAACTTCTTTCCCTGAGCCTCCGACAAGGACTCTGGTATATGAGCAGGTGGTAACTCTTTGTTTGGTAACCCCTTAGGCCACTTAAAGCTGTAAGACTTTCATAATCCTTCCAAGTTTTGTATTAGGTTAACATGGTAAATTTAGAAACAAAAAAGAGATCCAGCTCACTTGCATATATCAGTGGAACTCATGGCACTGTGTATGCACCACAAACAATCACTTGAGGTAAATTTGCAAGGAAAAAGTCCAGAACATCTAAATGATCCAATAAAATCCAGGAGTTTTATTGAAAATATAATAAAATACAAACAGGAAAACAGGACACAGGGAGACAAATTTGGTGGGGTTTAGTTATCCTTGGCTGGAACACCTTATAGTTCACCTCATTCACCCTCTCTCAGATCTCGTAAGGACCTTGTCATTTTGCCAGAAACTTACTCTTGACTGTTGATGGTAGCACTAGCACCCGGTGGCTGAAAGACTTTGATCCTTGCTGATCTGTTATACACCCTGGCTTGTATTTTCTGGACCTGCTGCATGTTTTCTCTTATAATTGATGTGACTACCACAATTCTATTTTGCATTTCCACTATGTGCTTTCTTGCTCCTAGATCTCTTTGGCTATGTCCAGGAGCCCTCTGGGATGTCTCCTATCGGGAGAAGCTGGTGGATGCCTCTGGAACCTCAAATATTGAGAATATCAGGTAGGGTATCATGTGGTCCCAGTCCTTCTCATCCTTATCTTTCACCTTTCTAAGCTTCCCTTTCAAGGTTTTGCTAAAACTTTCCACTGGTCCGTCGGTCTGGGGATGATACACAAAGGTACGTAAATAGCTCCTTGGTCACCTTGGACATGAAGGGAGTGCCCTGATCAGTTAGGATCTCCTTTGGGATCCCTGTTCAGCTGAACATGTGGAACAACTCCTTAACTATAACTTTAGAAGAGGAAATCTTAAGGGGAATTGTCTCTAACTAGCAGGTGGCATAGTCTAGGACCACTAAGATGTGCTGATATCTTCTGGCCAATTTCGGAAAGGGCCCAACCAAATTCATACTGATCTACTTGAAGGGAACTACAATTATCGGTAACGGAATGAGGGGGCCCCAGAAATGGAGTCTAGGGGGCGTTAATTTGAAATTCCTAACAGGATTGGCAATAATCTTCAATCTCCTTATAGATACCTAACCAGAAGAAGTTTTGCACCACCCGCTATTTTGTTTTCTTCATCCTTAAAGGGGTTGTCTCACCTCACTGTTTCACAGAGCCAGCAGCAGCTCTCATTCATGCATCCTGTTCAGGCTGTGGGTGATTAGCATGTCAACTTTGTATATTCAAACATCTGTTAATTAGTCTAGAGTAGATAAAAAATCTCTTGCTGGGAGGTCCAGAAAAGCTTCAGAGCTAAAGTAAACAGTAGTAATTAGTCTCCTTTGTTAGATCAGAAAACACAAAACACACAAGCTCTCCGGCTTCCTGCAGTCCTGTGCTGTGACCTTTGACTCCCTGCTATTAGATAAGACAAACAGTAGGGGAGAGCAGGCAGAACTGGTCTGTAGTCATAGAAACCTGAAAGCCCTCGGAAGGTGATAAAATCATTTGTAGCTCCTCAACAAAAAAAATAAAGCTACATATTTGGGAAACATCTTCATTTAGGGTATGTTCACATGGTGGATTGCAGCACATATAGTACGCGCCGCAATACACTGGGCATCTTTCCAAAGCACGGGGGGGTCGGCCAGGTGCCGGCCCCATAGACATTCAGTGTTAGCGGCACGTTTTCACTGCAAACAATTGACATGTAACTTTTCTCCCCCAGCGTTCAATACAATCGTACTGTACGCACGTGGGGACAACACGTAAGCCATAGCTCTCTATGAGAGCTATGGATTACCGTAATTGTGATGCGCATTTCAACGCGTATGACGCACAATTCACGGCAAAATATGCGAGGAAATGCTCACCAAAATAAGCAGTGTGAACATACCCTGCAAACACGGGACTGGTGTACAACCAACCACTCAGTCACCTTGGTTGGCGTCTTTTTCATAATGTATAACAATTCAATATGTACAGCAAAATGAGGTTAGATCAACCCCATGCCTGGCTTCTGTGGTCTACCATTGATAACTCTTATGCTCTTCCAAGTGTTTACCAAATTAGGGTCCTTCAGTTGTTCCATACCAAAATTTCCCATTGACACTGGCAAGCTGTAGCTCATAGGGGGTTTCCTCTGGGTCCTCATTCAGGATTGTTAATGGAAAACTATTTAGCTCCCCCTGAACTAGTGCGACAGTATCAATGTATTTAGATAATGCATTTACAGGCTTTACAAATCATACACATTAATTGGTTTTTTCCCTAACAAATCCCAAAATCACAACCGATGATAGCATTGTGAGGCAAGCTCACAACAACGTCTTCTTCATGCCGCGTGGTCCCACAGGTAGTTTCTACTGTAAATATGACATTGGGGTAGTCTTTGGTGTCACCATAAATACAGACTACACCTATGCGGCGTGATTGGAGTTTGTCGAGTCCACTAGTCTGGTTTCCAAGATCACTGGAGTTGATTAAAGCCTACACCGTGTGGTCATTAATATGAAAAGGACACTCTTGTCTGTCCCCCTCAGTGTCTGCCTGAGTGGAGTAGGAAGGCCTGGCAAACAATGATGTACGCCTTCCTAGGCCACAATCCATTGGTTCCCCCAAGAACGAACAATGTGCTGCTACTTGTCACAGTCCTTGACATCGCCAACAGATGACAGGGCCCCGGGCTCTAGCTAAAGAGTGCCTTTTTGGGGTGGCCGACCCTTTATACCTCCTTCTAATTGGGACCCACTACCTCCAGGACACCTTCTATCCCCTTTTAAACAGAAACAGTCTTACCCAGTGATGGCTTTTGCTTTTTTCCAAGTAGATTTAACACCTGGAGGAATTCTTCTGTTGCGTTATATCTTTCCATGACTGACACCCGCTCATTGACACTTTTGGGGTCAGTATACCCAGCACATTGCTGGAGCCTTATAGGTAGGGAATGAACAAAGCGGTTACAAACAAACTGCTTCACCAGTTAGGCAGGCATGAGCTCCACCAGCTGCAACCAGTTGTTGGTGAGGTATAAATTATTAGTTTCTCCATGGTTGTTCAGCTCCCCTGTGTGTTTTTTCTGATATTGTCTCTTTTAAGAGTACTGTCTCTTAAAGATGCCAACATCCTCCAGCTCATGAGAGCAATCACAGCTCTAGGATCATAGCAAATGGTCATCTCTCACAGAGGCACAGATAGGGTTCTTAGCCCAAATACGGATCCCTCCGTATTTTATTAGCATAAATGCAGTTGCAGCGGGAAGAGGTAAAAAAAAGCAAACAGTCAAAAAAACTCCTGCTCGTCTGAGCACTGATTAAAACAGTGGAAATTTCTCTCACTTAGCAAAATCAAGCTGTGCAAGAGATACTGGTTACCTCCTGTGTGCAGCCTCTCAGGCCAAATGCCTTGTCCTGTATAGCACCAACACCTATTCAGCTGACTAGTTGACTTTATATAGGCCGGGAACATGGGGAGTAGTCATCCACTCAACACTTTGACTACTCCTAGTAAGAGCCGTGCCGGATCAGTTGTTTGTTTGGCTATACTAATCTGTTCAACATGTACCAACCTTTTACTGCAGCTGACACACCTAAAGTATTGGCTTCTACCACACCGAAGCCAGGAATTTAGGTGAAATGTATTATTATTATTATTATTATTATTTATTTTAGAGCATTATTAATTCCAAGGCGCTGTACAAGCCAAGGGGTTCAGATGCATAATAATAGACAAATACAATAATATTAAGTAGCACACTGATACAGGACAGAGGACCCCGCTGAAGAGAGCTTACAATCTGCAATGGAAAGGGGAAGACAGAAGGTGCGTCTGTCACTCTCTAGTGGCATATATATATATATAATATATATATATATATATATATATATATATATATATATATATAATATATATATATTATATATATATATATAATATAAATCTTTGGATTTAAAGGGGCTTGTCTCGCTAAAATGATTGGGTTTTAATTAAAAGATCTTTAAAAAACAAGCAGCTTTGCAATATATGTTCATTACAAATGTCCTACTGATTTTGAGTAAGCCCTGTTAGTAGTACTACATCAGCTTCTAAAATCTCTATAGCAGCCGACCTGTTGATCCTTATCTCACTGGCTGTCAGGTCTGTATGACTCATCAGCCTCTGAAAACAGGTCTGAGCAGAGAGCCCCTCCTGCACAGAATGCTTCTGTAGTGGAGGGGGGAGGAGGGCTCTGGCTTCTGTGTCCATGCTGCCTGGATTAACCCTGTGTGTGCCTGCTTCCTCCTGCTCTCTACACAGATAGATGTGACAGCAGTGACCCTGTGTGTTACTATAATCATGATGTGTCTGTGGAGCTGTCACTATACTAATAGAACAGATAAGGCATGTGAACAGTTCATGCTTTGCTGTACTAGTGACACATCCTGAGTATAGTAACACTTCCCAGCTGCCCTGTGTCTGTTCTGACAATGTAAGCTAAGCAGGGGGTATAGGAACACTTGCATCCCCCCTGCTCTGGCTCCACACTCATAGATCAGCCCTCTCCTGTCTCCTGACTGTGGAGACGAGCAGCAAGAGCTGCAGCAGACCTAGGCAGGCACACACAGTGTTAACCCTGGCAGCAAACCATGAAGAGTGGAGTTGAGGGAAGAGGCAGACGACAGCGAGCATGCCCCTCAATTCAACTCCCAGCCACAGACAGAGGCTGAAAGCTTTTAATGAGACAACTCCTTTAACTCTGCAACATTCATGGTACTCTAATTTTTGAAAGGCACTTGTGGGGTCATATTGCTTAAAGGGGTTATATCATTTCATTGAATGGTCTTCAGAATAAGGGGACAGTGAATACAAGCAACTTTGCAATTAGATGTCATTAGCAAAGCTGTCTTATATTCACAGTTTTCCTTATCTTCTTTTTCTGTTTACAATGATCTCCAGTCCTGGTCGGATCCCTCCTCCTTGCATTTCACTAGCTGAGAGCTCATTTACATTATGTTCAGCCCCTGGTGGGCTGTATTCACAGAGCTTGCATTCCTGTCTTTCACTCAAAGTAAGGGACTGGCACATTTTCACTCTGCACAGCCAGAAGAAACAGAATTATACTGCAGGGTTTCTATAATCAGGAAACAGCACAATTGTGTGTCGATCCCTGCCTCTCCTGCACAGAAGGGAGATCTGTGCCGTTCATAGAAATCTGTAACAAATCTCCAGCTGTGAGAGGAGAAGAGTGCTCAGTCTAGATTGAATGCGGCCTGTGGTATGTATACAGCTCTTACAAAATAAGACTGATAGGGAGAGACACAGTGACATGTGGACTCAGACAGAGATGAGGGGGGGATGGGGGAGTCTCAGGAGCCAGCATGAACAGTGAAGGGGGGATGATGTCACCCAGCTGGGAGGGGAAGAAACGCCCCTGCATTTCTACAGTTGAGAAGCTGAGAGCAGTATGAATCAGCCGAACTAATGAAGCGATACATCCCCTTTAATATACCACTCTTCCTTGAAGGAAGTAGTTCTCAAAATGAGGTCACTTGTGGCAGGTTTCCACTGTACCAGTATCCCAGGGTGTCACGGATGCCCCTGCGACCCCCATCCCGGGTCACAGGCGCATCCGTGCGACGCGCTCATTCCCCGGCTGGTTCCCCTGTAGACTTACCCGGCCACGCTCCTGCTGTAGTCTCTGTCCCGCGGCGCACGCGGCCTCGCTCCCTAGGGCGCACGTGCGCTGGCAGTGTTAAATTTAAAGGGCCAGCGCACCAGTAATTCATTATTGCCGGTCGCTGCCCCTATTTAAGCCTGCCTCTTCCTGGTTACCCTGCCGGATCTTTAGTGCCTTACCGCCTACTGAGAAAGCGTTTCCTGAGTCTAGTTCTGATTGCCGTGTACCGTACCTTCTTGCCTCCGTCCCTCGACCACGAACCTTTGCCGCCTGTCCTGACCTTATTGACTGTCCCCGAATATGTGCCTGCCTGACGATTCTGTACCTCGCTCTACCTTGGCTGCCACCACAGGCAAGTCCCGTCAGGGGTAGCAACCTGGTAGACTCCCGCCACAGCAAGTCCATCCCGCTTTGCGGCTGGCCTGGTGAAAACCGGGACCTACTTAGATTCCGCTCCCTGCCGAGGCTTTCACCATCCCTTGCGGCGTTCCAGTGGATCCACTACTGCGAACCGAGACACAGGGTCTTTACAGATACATAGTGCCCAAAAAGTATTCCAGCAAAATCTGCACTCCACAAGCCAAATAGTGCCCTTTCCCTTGTGAACCCTACTCTGTGCCAAACAGCAAATTTATTTTTGTACCCTTGGTAAATTAACTAGAATATTTTGAAATTATTTTTCGGTAGCATTCCTTTGTAAAATAAAAATATGTTAACTTAAACAGCTGTTTGAAAAAACAAAACAAAACACAATTTTGCATTTTGATGACCCAATTTTAATAAAGTCTATGAAACACCAGTGCAATAAAAATGTACAATACACCCTTACTTGAAGTCCTTGAGGGCTGCTGTTTCCAAAATGTGATCTCTTTTTCGGAGTTTCACCTGCAGTGGTAACTCGGGGGCTATGCAAATGTGACATAGTATCAAAAACTACTGTAGCAAAAATGTGCCCCAAAAGACATATGGTACCTCTTCCCGTGTGAGCCATGTGCCCAAACCACAGTTTATGACCACATGTGGGTTGTTTTATTAAATGGTCAGGATGAACTGCAGAATATATTTTGGGGTGCTTTTCTCTGGCATTCCTTCTTAAAGGAAAGAGAGGAAATAGAAAGTAGAAAGAAAAGTTGGGAGCTAAACCTACAAGTTACTTAGAAAAGGAAACTTTTTAATTTTCATAACCAAATTTTAATAAATTCTATGAAATACCTGTTGGGTCAAAAATCTCACTACATACCCTGATGAATTGCTCGAGGGGTAAAGTCTCTAAAGCAGGTACACTTTTTTATATTTTGGCCCCCCAAAAAGGGGTCTGTATGTCATTGATCCTATGGTCATAATCACTTCTAAATAAAGAGCACAACCAAATAAAGCATGTGAAAGAGGCAAAATATTTAATGAGAGCTATGTAAAGAATTCTTGATATGAATTTATCAAGCTTTGGGTGAATTTTTGGAGCTCTGTACCAGAGAAATAGAACTATAACCACATGAAAATGTATACTACAAAATTAATGATTACATTATTTTAAATTTGGAAACATAATGGTCTTTAAAGTGAAACTTACCTGCCATCATTTTGATACTATTTGTATAATAAAAGTGTCAAATAATAATGTCAAAATTATAATAGTAGTGTTTAATTAGGAATACACAGAATAGTCTCAGAACGGTAATGGTGTAACCGTGACATGGCCAAAATCTCTGCGGCACACGGCACTATTGATCTTTATTTCCCTAATTACTGGCTGCATGGATTTGCAGGTTAACACCAGCAAAACTGTGCGGCCATTAGCAATTAGTGAACATTAGTAAACACTGACTATTAATGGCCACAACGTTTTGTCAGTGTTTATTTGTAAATCGATGAAGCCGCTAATTCAATTAAGTAAAAATTAGTGGTTTTTGTGGGGTTCTCGGGGCCCATGTCACAGCCACCCCTTGTTTGTCCCCGAAAAATGCTCCGTTTTATTTTTTGGGGTCCTTAAAATTAGGGAACTGAAATATGCAGTTCCCCCGGGTTTAAAAACAGCTGGATTTTTCCCATAAAGTTTAAATATGGCCCAAGCTGCTTCTTTTAAAAACTTGTTGTATGGTTTATGCTGCCCTATCTGAGAGCAGGATGTGACAGAGGGAGAGAAACTGAGCTCTGTGATACATAGGTTCATATGTTTGGGCAGGTTTCTCTTAAAAGCGAGAAAAAAAAACCTTAAAGGGGATTTCAAAGGGGTTATCCAGGAGTTTAAAGTTTTGAAAACACATAAAGGGGAAAATTTTATTGAAAACTAAGCTTCCCCTCCACAGTTACTTTGCTAGAAATTGGCTAAAGTGTTGAGCGATTTTTCCCGAAAGTTGAAATCGGCACAGTTTTTGGTGATGGATTTTTTAGATCATGTGAAAAATTTGGGTTTAAAAAATCTGTGCATCATTTTTTAAGACGCGCCTTTTTTGGCCCCTTCCTGTCATTTTGGCGGCCACAAATCAGCTTCGAATAGAGCAGGGGGAGATGTGTGTGCGACGTCATGACTGAGATGTGTATGGGGTTCGATTTTGGGTGGAAAAAAAACATGACCTCGTTTTACATAGAACAGCGTTTTGGGTTTTTGCCTCAGTGTCTCTCAGCGTTAGAGCAGAAGGGGCTGCGCTCTGTTGTGTCCCAAAAAGTCGCGAAAGATTCATTTCTTCACAGAGAAACTCTACTTTAGTTTTTCCTTTCAAATTTAGTTAGATTTGAGATTGGAAGATTTTTATATAGTTTGGTAAGAATTTTTAAAAGGGATCTACCGCTGTAAAGTCATGGGGGGGCGGGGGGGGGGCCCCCCGGGTGAAAAAACAGCAAGCTTATAAAGAATACTGGAAAGTTCCCAAGACTTAGTGTAGACATTGCCTGCAATAGCTTTATTTTAACCCGTTTTCTATGAAATATTTCCTAGTATTGGGGATCCGAAATTTTTGGATACACATTTTTTTTAGTAACTGCAGGTCTCTTTTTTAGGTGCAAAAAAATCCCCTTTTATTATCATAACCTTTCGATGGTGTTTATTTTTAATTTTGCATTTTTACCTTTGTTGATATATCCACCTTGCACTTAATTTGAATCCAGCAATTTTATAGTCCCAAGGGGGAATTGAAAGGGGGCCAAAATAATTTGTATTATCGAAAAGGGCAAGCCATAAAGAATACTGGAAAAGTTCACCAAGCTTAGGTAGCATTGCACTGCAATGCTTTATTTTTAACAGTTTTTTTTATTAAAAATTTTTCCCGGATATTGGGGAGCCCGAACCTATAGGAAACCATCTTTTTGTAAATGCAGGTCCTTTGTTGGTGCAAAACTACTTTTTTTTATCAGTATACATTTCAGATGGTGTTCATTTTCAATTTTTTGCCCATCCACCTTTGAGATATAACCACCCTTTCACTTAATTTTAATCCAGCAATTTTTTAGTCACCACAGGTGAATTGAAAAAGGGGCCCCAAAAAAAAAACTTGTATTATACGAATAGACAAGCCTATAAAGAATACTGGATAAAGTTTCACAAGACTTAGTGTAACATTCATTGCAATAGCTTTATTATTATTAACAGTTTTCTATTTAAATTTTCCTGGATATTGGGCATCCCGAACTTATAGGTTCACATCTTTTTTAGTAACTCAGGTCTCTTTTTTAGGTGCAAAATTCCACTTTTATTATCGTTAAAATTTCAGATAGGTGTTCATTTTCAATTTTTCCATTCCACCTTTGTTGATTATCCACCTTGCACTTAAATTGAATCCAGCAATTTTATGTCCCACAGGGAATTTTAAAGGGGCCAAAAATATCTTTATTATACGAATAGACAAAACTCTATAAAGAATACGGATAAATTCACCAAAAAATTATGAGACATTGCACTGCAATGCTTTTTTTTTTAACAGTTTTCTATTGAAATATTTCCGGCTATTGGGCACCTGAACCTATAGGATACACATCTTTTCTAGTAACTGCAGGT
>JAODAL010025103.1:0-59294 GCA_025379985.1 Phyllomedusa bahiana
CTGCAGACCAGATAGCGTGTTCAATGTGACAGGTTACCCTTAAGGACTATGGGGCTAATCCACACATAGATCTATTGCTTTGTCTACAGCAGAGATACGAGTTTCAGCCTCAGATTTCTGTCATGAATGTTTTGAAAATCCTTAATTGGGAACATATCCTAAGAGTAAAACACTAGCCGAGAAGGGTGACTATTAGGCTTGATTCACCCATGTTGTTTTTCATTCTAATACACAATCAAGTCACATTATTATGACCACTTCCTACTTTCTATGTCAGTAGCACATAGATTATAAAGGAAGAGCTGGTGGTGAGCTGGCTTGGTGGTTATATAAGATGTGTGATAGGCTGTCTGCACATATATGTCAAGTAAAAAAAAAATCAGAGAACAAACACCCTGCAACCATTACTGGAAGAACACTGGTGGTGATGGTATTATGGTGTAGGGAGTGTTTTTTTGGAATTTTCTGGGACGACTCATCCATGTGCTAGGTACTCGCAACTAATATGGATATGAATCCAGATCAAGTAGACCTATACATGCTGATTCTCTTCCCTGGGGCAGATGAAATCTTCCAGTAAGACAATGCGACATGTCACACGGCTATAAATGTCTAACATTTTGTTGGAACATGATCAAGACTTCCACGTACTAACCTGGTTGAGTAATTCCCCAGACTTTGACCTAATAGAGCATCTGTGGAACCTTCTCGATTGCTGTGCTGGTTCTATGGATCCTCCCTATGCACCCCTCCAGGTGGATGGTCCACTAAGAGTGACAAAACCCACCGGACTTTATTACTCCCCCCTGCACTCTCCACAGTGTGGGTGCATGCAGTGAGTTGGCTCCAGATAAGAGTGACAACCTACCAAAGACTTTTTTACTCCCCATGCATCTCCAGCAGTGTGGGTGCCTGCAGTGAGTATGGCTCCAGATAAAAGGTACAAACCCCCCCGGACTTCATTTTTACTTTTTTTTTTTTTTTTAAAAAAAAAAAAAAAAAACCCCCCGAGCTGTGAGTTGCACATACAGTGAGATTGGTCCAATAAATGACAACCTACCAGGACTTCATTGACTCCCTCATGCACTCTCCAGCAGCTGTGGGTGCACTGCAGTGAGTATGGCTCCAGATAAGAGTGACAACCTACCAGGACCTAATTGACTCCCCCATGCACTCTCCAGCAGCTGTGAGTGCACTGCAGTGAGTATGGTCCAGATAAGAGTGACAACCTACCAGGACTTCATTGACTCCCCCATGCACTCTCCAGCAGCTGTGGGTGCACTGCAGTGAGAATGGCTCCAGATAAGAGTGACAACCTACCAGGACTTCATTGACTCCCCCATGCACTCTCCAGCAGCTGTGGATGCACTGCAGTGAGCATGGTCCCAAAAAAGGGGGGCGCAAAAAAATAAAACCCCCCGGCAGTGGACAAATACCGGCCGGGTTTTCCGGGGCCCTAAATTTTTCCGATTTTGGCCCCCCCCCGGCCCGGGGGGGGGGGCGGTTTTTTTTTTCCCCCCGATGAGCGGGGGAACAGGGCCCCCCCCCCTCCCATTAAATTTTTTCATTTTTCCCTCCGGAAACCAAGGAAAATGAACAGTTCAATGTTTTTCCCCGGAACCGCCGGCCCGGCCCCAAAAACCCCCGGAAAAAACCCGTGCAGGAGGGGGGCCTGCGCCAAGGGGGTTTTTTTCCTTTGAGAAAAAATTGTGTAAATTTTTGGGCCCTTTTTTAAAGGGGGTTTTAAAAACGCAACCGGGGTGGAAAAACCGGCCGAAAAACACCCCTGCCTTTTGGGGGCCTGGCCTAAGAGTAAAACCTACCAGGCATATTGACCCCCCCATGCACTCTTTACAGTTTTGGGTTTTCACTGCGGTGCATGGTCCAAAAAAAAAGTTTAAAAAACCTTATTGACCTTGTTGACTAGGAAAAAACCGGACCTTATTGACTTCCCAATTTTCCCCTATCTGCTGTCTTGCTCAAAACAGAGGCTACCTGGGGGATTAGCTGGGGGGGCAAAAAAAATAACCCTGATTTAAAATATTTTCCAAAAAAAACATCAAAAGGGGAAAAAAAGTGGAACCCCCTTTCCCAAAGGCTGAATATCCATTTTTGCCCTTCCTTAATTTCATTCTCCTAGTTAAAACTATGGGGCAAAAGTTATTAACTTCCCAAAATTTTTGTTTTTTTTCCCTTTTAAATGTCCCTAAGGGAGAAATGGGAAAATTCCCCGTGTGGCCCTTGTGTAAAAATTTTAAGAAGGACCCCCAAAAATGTAGAAAAAAAGGGAAAATTTTTCGCTGGGCCCAGATACACCAAAAAAGGGACAAAAATCACGTTTCTAATTATCATTTCACAAATGACTTTCTAAATGTCAGTTTTTTTAATTTTTCAGGTCCACAATTTTAAACCCTCGCAGACTGGATGTGGGAAAGAAGGCTTGGGGCACTAATAAAAAGCAAGGTTTTTCAAAGCCCCGGGAAAAAGGAAAACTCAAAAAATTTCAATCCCCAAAAGGAAATCCAAACCCAAAAAGCCCCCCTGGAAAAAAACTGCAGTCTGGGGCCGTTGATTGGGAGGTGCCCGCCCCAAAAAACCTCATCTAAAATGGGGGACAATCTGGGCCCTAGACCACATGGGAAAAGCTTTCAAAAATGCAAACGAAATCCCGTTTTCCCGTTTGTAAACATGATATCCACAATTGAACAGGAAAGGGGTGTTCCTGGTTTTTGGCAGTCTGTCTACACCCCCGAAGGGATCACATTGACAAAGTTTTCGTCAGTGCCCCCTTTTGGGCTGCTGCTGGTGTGAACACCACACACATATTGTATGACAATGTCCTTGTCTGTAGAATTATCTCAGCAACATTGGGCACGGCAGCCCCAAAAAATTAAAAAGGTTTGGGGAAAAATAGGGAAGGGGGGGGAGATACAGGACGGCGCATTGATGAAGTCAGAATAAAGAAAAGCGTCCCTTTCCCGTTTTTCTAATAAAAGTCCTTCAAGTATTTTTTCTAACTTTAAAAAGTCCAGCGCTTTTTCCTCTGTTCGTAGAGACCTAAAAAGGCTACCGGTGAATAGACCTGAATCTACTGTGCAAATTAAAGGTGGGAAATAGATACAAAAAAACTCTAGTGCCCTTCCTATCTGTGTTCCCCATTCCCATGGGAGTTTACCCTTTTTTTCCCCTAATTTGTTCATTTTAAACCCAAAAAAACAAAAAATTTTCCAGGCTAAAAGCTTCTTAAGGGGGAGTGTATTGGATAAAAGGGCCCTCATTTCTAAGATCATAGAACAGTAAAACCAACTATGCCAGGGTTAAAACCCCTTTTTACCATTTTAATCCCCTTTGGTGTGAAAAATTCATGTTTAAAGAAAAAGCACTTTAAAAGGAAAATAACTGCCAAAAAAGTATTGACCCCGACCAATGGGCCCCGGGATTAATTTAACACCCTACCCCAAACCAGGGGTCGGTAGTGGTCCCGCCCAAACGTTTCCTTTTGTAATGTCACCTGGCAGCAAATCCTAAGACTGGAAAACCCATTTAAAAACCGTTTACAAAAGCCTTTTAGCATTGCTTTAAAATAAGAAATCTCAGGGTCCCAACTTCTCCCGCGTCAAATTGAGGGGAAAGTGCAGGTTTTGGCCATTGGGAAAATTTTCCAAAACCAAAAAAATCTTGGGCCCATTACAAAACCCGTTTCCCTTTTTTGCATCATATTATGTCCCCCTGAAATCACTTCTGAACCCTGCTGTGCCTCCTTATTCATGATCCCCAGTGAGTAGATGAACGCACCTGTGAGAGGCAGATGGGAGCGACAGGGAGCCCTTCTTAAAAAATGTGATGTTGGTCCCTGAAAGCAGTACTGCCCAGGTTATGTGCCTTACATAAAACATCGGGTCCTTGTGGGGTATCGGCCCAGGGCACTACTTGTCTGACACCTATGCTCTTGCTTTGTAAATGAGTTGGGAAACCAGCCACATGATCCTTCATCAACTTAGAGGGCGCTCTCTCCACACCATAGGGGTTGTATGGAGGGGCAATATTAACCAGTAACTTGCCCTTCTATGTGCCCTGATTTAACCCCTTTTTCAGAAATGATATACATACATCACATGTATTTACACTCCCCCCTCATGAAGCCCTGCACCCTGCATGGAAAGAGATAGAGGACATTGTAATGAGAACCTGGATACCTACTTCCCAGGATTTTCACAGCACAGATATATATATATATATATATATATATATATATATTTTTAAAAATATATATTATATATATATAATACAATGACTGGAAATGAATATGATTCTAAGAAGATTTACCTGTCTGTATCTGTCTGTCCCCTTTATATATATATAAAATATAAAATATATATATATTTATATATATATAATATATATAATATATATATATATATATTATATATATTAATATTTTATATATATAGATAGATAGATAATAATAGAATATATAGATATATATATATATATAGATATATATATCTGTGCTGTGAAAATCCTGGGAAGTAGGTATCCAGGTTCTCATTACAATGTCCTCTATCTCTATCTATATCTATATATATAAAGAGACAGACAGATACAGACAGGTAAATCTTCTTAGAATCATATTCATTTCCAGTCATTGTATTAGTGCTTAGTCATTTCTAGTTTAATTCACCTCTGAAATTAGTAATTTTCATCAGCAGAGCAATTGCCCATACTTTTTTGGGTTATAGTGATCCCTGAACTATTATATACTATTTCCTGATAGAAACTTTCATCATAAACATTAAAACATAATACAAACAGTGTGAGCGATTGCCCAGCTTGGTTTTATGTTTTTATTGGTGTATTATTTATTTCTTTTAGCAATAATTCTTTTAATAATGTTTTTCCTATACATTGTAGACGCTCCCTTTGTTCATAGTTAGATGATAGAGTTTGAGGACATTTTTTTTATTGAGTTTCAATATGTTTCACTGTAATGAAGGGATTGTTTTATCGTTTTACATGATAGGTAAATTATATTGATATATATTGTCAGTTAATTGTGTGTAAAATCTCTTCCAGATTGGACACCTCACTTGCGCATCTCATAGACACCACCCATCTGCTTTTGGCAGGCCCTTTAACAATGTGAATGGCGTCCAATATGTGTAATGGAGCTGATGAAGTGCTGTGTAGCATGAAACGCGTTGTCCTTTTTAAATAATAAAAGCATTAATATGAACTTCTAACTGCAATTGACTACTTGAATCCAGCAGCCTTGAGACACCACACACATTGATACTGGGCAGTGGAAAGTGATATAATGAGATTCAAGACTGCATAAATGCTATATATAGCTATATACCGATAGAAAAACAGATAGATGCACGGAGAGATAGATAGATAGATAGATAGATAGATAGATGCATAGTTATATAGAGATATACATATACATGTTCAAATATATATAGATATAGATATACATAGATACCCTGTTTCCCCGAAAATAAAACCTTGTGCATTTTTTTATGCAATTCAGAGTTTGGCTGCTTATGCTGATGTTTGTAATGAAATCACTACAGTATATTAATACATGTTGATGTTTTTGTTCAACATAAATTGAATTATTGTTCAATAGAAAAAAAAAACATCCCCTAAAAATAAGTCTTGGCTCGTCTTCAGGAGCAAAAATTAATATAAGACATTTTTGGGGAAACAGGGTATGTAAACATATAGCTATTCATGTAGAAAGATATAGATATACACATAGATATAAAGATAGATAGACAGACAGACAGACAGACAGACAGACAGATAGATAGATAGAAGATATATAAAAAGATAGATAGATAGATAGATAGATATGGGCAGATAGATAGATAGTTAGGGACATATAGATAGATATGGGTAGATAGATAGATAGATAGATAGATAGATAGATAGATAGATAGATAGATAGATAGATAGGGATAAGGATAGATGATAAATAAATAGATAGGAGATAGATAGATAGATAGATAGATAGATAGATGATAAATAAATAGATAGGAGATAGATAGATAGATAGGTAGATAGATAGATAGATAGATAGATAGATAGATAGATAGAAGATAGATAGATAGATAGAGGTAAGGATAGATAGATAGATAGATATAAGGATAGATAGATAGATAGATAGATAGATAGATAGATAGATAGATAGATAGGGATAAGGATAGATATATAATAATAGATAGGAGATAGATAGATTAGTAGATAGATAGATAGATTGATAGATAGATAGGGATAAGGATAGATGATAAATAAATAGATAGGAGATAGATAGATAGATAGATAGATAGATAGATAGATAGATAGGGATAAGGATAGATGATAAATAAATAGATAGGAGATAGATAGATAGATAGATAGATAGAGGTAAGGATAGATAGATAGATAGATAGAGGTAAGGATAGATAGATAGATAGATAGATAGATAGATAGATAGATAGATAGGGATATATGTCCTCCTCCCATCCTCTCCCTACTCCTTGGTGTGTAAGCACCAGTTTCCCAGCCTCGGGCTGTGTGGCACCAGGAGAGCTGGCACAGGGCACATTAACATTTGGCCCACCCTGTCTGCTGTGAAACCCAATCCGATAATTAGCGTGTGTCTTGCAGGAGCCGGCCGCTGTCTGAGCCGCGCAGCGCTCCATAGCGCTACTTTCATTAGGGTTTCTCCTCGTGTAGAGAACATGTCCACTTGTGCTCAGTGACTAATGACAGGAGCCTCATCCATCCTGGGGGGATAAGCCCTGGCCGGCTCTGCAGCGGCTCCCGGCCTGTCCCCCTCCTCGGTCCTGGCGGGCTCATTATATGCCGCTCAGGGCACACTCCGCCGCAAACTATCTACCTCGTAGGCGCGACTGCAGACAATCCAGGGACAGCCGCGCCGCTAATGTGAACACGCAGCTCCTCGCAGTGATGCGGCATTGCCGCCTCCCATAATAAATAGGCTGCTCGCCGCTGCTTTCATGTGGAGGAAGTGATGGCGTTAACCCCTTGGAGCAGCAGATTGCGCTGCCTGGCAAGTGACAGGTGTGAACGTCACCACTCTCTGAGCGGCGGCTTTTCCATTGATAACACGTTAGTGCGGGAGAGAACTTGTGGGAAATAGCAGGAGGGCTTCACGGCTGGTTTGGGGAGATGTCTCGGTTTTCTGCAGGTTATCACACACCTCCGCCCAGAGTAGACCAAATCCCATCCAGACTGATCTATGAGAAGCGGATACGAGGCGGACGAGGAAACGTGCGCGTCTTTACCTTTGTGAATGGCAGCGCTCAGCGCCTCCTGTGCTCCCCGGGCGGGCAGCGCTCGGATCCTCGGAAGTCTGGGCTAGTGCGAGGCGGTGCAGCCGGGGGACAGGCTTCCCTTTCTTCCTCTTCCATGCTTCATTCTTTTGCCCCTGGAGTCATGTTCCAGACGTAGCCTCCTAAATGCAGCGGCGGCAGCACATGTGGGGGATGCAGAGGGCGAGAGGAGCAGAGTTGCGTCTCCTCCAGGATTATCCAGTACCAGAGGCAGTGCAGAGAAACATGAAGAAAAAGAAGGGAGGATGCGATGGAGAGGAGGACAGGGAGCAATGGAGAAGGAGGGATTAGGTGGAAGAAGGGATTGCAAAAGGAGGGGTGAGGGCTACTTACACAGAGACACTGTGGGGTCACAGAAAGAAATGGAGTTGATGGAAACAGGAGGATTGGCTGGAAATATGACGTAAGCCAAAAAGAAGGGATAATTCACTGCTCTCCAAGTACAAACTGAATCAATACAGGCAGAGAGGGAAGCTCCACCTATGGAGAATGGACCAGAGACCTGCATACATAGCAATTACCTAAGGGAACGTCACCGGGCGCCACGGCACAGCCAGAATCACCGCTATGTGGGTCCGACAAAGACAGCTGAGGGGCAACCGAGTAGATAAGTACAACACTATGGAGGGTCAATGCGGAGATCCCTTCAGTGATTTTATTCTACCCAGGATGATCTCTATAAAATAGGGGCATCTACACTTCTCACAGAAAGTTAGGGATATTTGGCTTTCAGGTGAAATTTATGGAAAACGCAAACATTTCCCGCCCCAATGATATTTTATCCTAAGGCTGCGTCCCCACTGCACAGGACAAATACCGACCGGTTTGCTGGCCGGTATTTGTCTTGTTTTGCGGCCGTCCCCACAGCCGCGGGGGGGCGGCTTTACTCTGCGATGAGTGGAGAAAAGCCCTCCCCCTTCACATTCATTTGCACATATTCCATCCGAAAACCGGATGGAAGAATGTGCAGGTAGATTGTTTTGCGGCCGGACCACGGGCGGAGAAACCGCTTGATGGAAAACCCGTGCAGTGGGGACTGCTGCATGGGTTTTCCATAGAGCCCCATTGTGCTCAATTTTGGCCGGTTTTTCAGGTGGTCTGAAAAACCGCAAAACCGGCCAAAAACCTGTGCTGTGGGGACATGCCCTTAAAGTCGGCCATTTAAGTTGTAGCTGCAATGTTGATTTTCTCATCTCAATTTAATGAAACAAAAGCCAACAACAGTGGAGGGCACTCACCACCAAAAAATGTCAATGTCACGTTTGATGTGGCCTTGAGCATCAGTTACAGCTTGACAATGACGTCTCGTGCTGTTACCAAGTCGAGTTATTGACGGCTGAGACACGGCATCCCACTCCTATTGAAGGGTGCCCCTCAGGTCATTGAGCTTCATGGGTACAGAGCTATGAGCTTCTACACAGTGACTCAGCTGAACCCACAGGTTTTCTAGGGGGTTCACGTCTGGATAAAGTGCAGGCTGCTCCATTTGAGTTACTCCAGTCTCCAACAGCCGTTCCCTAATGATGAGCTGAAGCATTGTGGTCCATGAAGATGAAATTAGCCCTGTGTTGTTCATGTAGAGGCACAAGACTGGATTAATGATGTTATTCAAGTAGGTGTGCTTGTCACTGTACCAGTCACAAAGTGTACTGACTAGACACACCTGCCCACACTGTAACATCACCAACACCAAAGGCTTGTCTGGTGATAACAGTGGCTGATGCATAGTGCTCGCCTTGTTTCTCCAACATCGTTGGCGGCCATCATTTCTGCTCAGAGTGAACTCGACTTTCATTATTGAACAGCACTGACCCTTGTCCAGCATAGATGCTTCCTGGTTCATGCAACACAATGATGCCCGTGCCTGTTGGTGTGGTCAGGTATCTCTGACAGCCATCTAGCACGCAGACCACACTGATGCAAATGGTTATGAATGGTCTGACATGACCCTTGGGGGCCACTCATCTCCCTTGTATGTGCTTGGAGTTGTGTGGTATTCATCATCCGTTTCCGAAGGGCATTGCTTACAATGAAGCGGTCATCAGTGTGTGATGGAGCCAGAAGATGTCCACTTCTTTGCCTTTCTGTGACTCTTTCAGTCTCTGTTGCAGCCTGCTGTGACACAGTAAGTTCGGTGGTCACTTCCGCCTAAGAGCATCCTGCTTTAAGCCTCACAATGGCAAGATACTGTTGATCAATTGTAAGGTGTCTTAGTCTCATGATGCCAAAATGTGAACAACATGATGAGGAGGACTTTTTAAATCCCAATTCAAATTGATCCCCCCACACCTGTGGTGAATTTTGCCATTAAGCTCCCTGTTAGAGATCAGCAAGTTGTTCAAAAAGTACTGAAACATTGAACAGCTGGACATGTGCATTCTGAAGATAAGAGATGCTCTCATTTAATGCATTTAAAAAAAAAATCAAGAAATGTTACATTCATCCTGACATTTCAAACAAAATTCAAATATCCCCAACTTTTTGTGAGTATTGTATGTCCAGGCGAAGGGTGGTTTCTACACCGACAGAGAAGAAGATTTTTTACTGTGAGATCGGTGTGAATATGGAACTCTGTGTCTGAGTGATCTAGGGATTTTTTATGGCTGACAGATTTCGAGTCAGGAAGAAATCTTTTTCCTTTTAGTCTCTACCTCTTGTTTTTTTTTTTCCTTACTCTGGATCTACACTGAAGGATAAAAGACCAAACTGGATGGACCTACATCTGTTGCAAAGACAAATGTAACCTCTAGAATCAGAGTAGTAGCATCAGCTTATCCAAAACTCCTTCTTTTCTTCCGTGTAGTACAAATACAGGTGCAACGTTTCAGCTGCAATCTGCCTTTTGGAGTTTTGGACATGCTAATGCTGCTACTCTATTATTGTGGATTGACTATATTGGGTTTGGACTGACCAGTGTTGGTAGCTCTGGTGCATTCCTTTTCTTTTGTCTTAAATTATATTGAAGGGCTTTTTCTGCTGTTCTGTTTTTTCAATGATGCGATATGTAACCACTGTCTGCTCATGAGGCACACCGATGGCGACTGATGGGTCCAACTAACTTATAACATTCGAAGTAAACACGAGGAAAGAAACAGCTCACCGCTCCTGTGCTGGATCCTGACAGCTGAGGATAATTTTCCAATAAGGATTGATCCGCACCGGGTTGAATAAAAGAATATCTTCAACACTTTATTAATCCAAATACAAAAAAGTGGACATCACACGACAGGCAGTTTGCAAGGATGGCAACCAACGCTTTTCGATCTTAAACGATCTTAATCATGGTTAAGATCGTTTAAGATCGAAACGTGTTGGTTGCCATCCTTGCAACTGCCTGTCGTGTGATGTCCACCTTTTTGTATTTGGATTAATAAAGTGTTGAAGATATTCTTTTATTCAACCCGGTGCGGACCAATCCTTATTGGAAAATTGACTTATAACATTAATAATAAAGCAGATTTGAAGCCTAAAGCAGATCTATGGAGAGCGTCAAACAACACCTCAGATCTCAGCTTTATGAAATCCTGTTACATAAGGGGCTCAATGTAATCACACCTGAAGTTTTAGGGTAGAAGCACCATCCCATCAGAAGCTGACAAGGAGCACTTACTGTTAGGGCATGTCCCCACTGCACGGGTTTTCCGCCCGCGGGCCACTCAAAAAACATTGAGCATGTTCATTCTTCTGTCCGGTTTCCGGATGGAATATGAACACCTTTTCATCACGGAGAAAAGCCGTCCCCCCCCCCCCACACACCCTATGTAAACCGACCGGTATTTGTCCACTGCCGTGTGAACGCACCCTTAGGCTTTATTATCGTGTTCACACATTCAGCTTTTTAGAGGCAGTTTTTTAAGCCAAACCAAGAAAACATATAAAACAAGAAGTTTCAGCCTTCCCTTAATTTGTGTCCTCCAGTTATGATCCATTCCTGGTTTTGGCGTCAAAGTCTGCATCTAAAGGTAAAAATTGGAAAATATCTGCTCTTACAGAATCCCCGGAGAGCTACTAAACCACCAAGATATTGTGTACATCTAGTACAGGGGTACAAAGTCGCCATTGTCATACATGTACAGCCAGGGGCGTTGCTGGGGTCCCAAAACATCCGGGGCCCGGGCCCTTTGTGTTAAGGGTTGCTCAGTAGGCCTGCGTTCACACAGCATTTTTCACGCCACACTGTGAACTGCAGCCTGTATTTTTCCAGAGAAAAAACTTATGTTCCTGTCACTAATTTTCGGCATATACCACATCCAGTCTATCACCTCAGCAGTCACTGTACAATGATAATCAGTGCTGACAAATTTGCTTTTTCAAAATCGCTCAACTATGTATGACAGTGTAATACCTTATAAACAGCAGTCACCAAACAATACACCTGTATGTGGAGCAAATATACCAGATGAATCATTGTTACTAAAAGAAAAAACCTCCTTCAAAACCAAGACCCCAAACTATTACTACTTAAGGATCAAATAACACTGCCAGACCATGACCAAATGCGACCAGCACATATGACTATCAGTTGTACACAGGCTCTGAAGACTTATATTACCACCATACAGTGACCAAGTAGTGGTAGAATTAAGTTACATTTAGTGACTTACAGGAGACGTCTTTTCTGATCAGAGTCATTTACTTTCCCTTCTCTTCTCCATCTGACTATAATGGCTTCTCCCGGCCACGACTCGTCTCTGCAGGATTTATCACACAAACATTTTAGAATCCTCGCTTTTCTAGCACTTTTATATGTACAGACCTACTGGAAGGTTTATATATCTCCTGTCCTAATGGTGGGTTATACAGGAAAGCATGGTGACGCCCCATCCCCACAGCAACTGGCTTTTCTATGATAGAAAATCCAGGTGCCTCCTGTAGGGGATGGGGAGTTCCTTTATAGGCTCCTATTATAGGCAGGTGATAGGGCCCTCAGTATATAGCTAGGCAGGTATTATGCCCCCAGTATAGATATAGGCAGGTAATATGGTCCCCAGTATATAGTTAGGCAGGAAATAGGCCCTCCAGTATATAGTTAGACAGGTAATACGGCCCCCAGTATATAGCTAGGCAGGTAACATGGCCCCCAGTATATAGCTAGGCAGGTAATATGGCCCCCAGTATATAGCGAGGCAGGAAATAGGGCCCCCATTATATAGCTAGGCAGGGAATAGGGCCCCTAGTATATAGCTAGGCATATAATAGGGCCCCCAGTATATAGCTAGGCAGGTAATAGGGCCCCAAGTATATAGCTAGGCAGGTAATAGGGCCCCCAGTAAACATATAATTAGGTAACATGGCCCCTAGTATACATATAATTAGGTAACATGGCCCCCAGTATACATATAATTAGGTAACATGGCCCCCAGTATACAGATATTTAGGTAACATGGCCTCTAGTATACAGATATTTAGGTAACATGGCCCCTAGTATACAGATAATTAGGTAACATGGCCCCCAATATATATATAATTAGGTAACATGGTCCCCAGTATATATATATAAATTAGGTAATATGGCCCCCAGTATATATGTATATAATTAGGTAATATGGTCCACAGTGTATATATATAATTAGGTAATATGGCCCCCAGTATATGTATATAATTAGATAATAGGGCCCCCAGTATATATATTATTAGGTAATAGGGTCCCCAGTATACGTATAATTAGATAATATGGTCCCCAGTATATATTATTAGGTAACATGGCCACCAGTATATATATATATATATATATATATATATTTATACAAATTTGTTTATATATATATATATATATATATATATATATATATATATATATATATATATATAATACATATATATACATATATATAATTAGATAATATGGCCCCCAGTATATATATTATTAGGTAATAGGATACCCAGTATACATATAATTAGATAATATGGCGCCTAGAAATATATATATATATACTATATAATTAGATAATATGGCCCCCAGTATATATAAAATTAGTTAATAAGGACACAGTATATATATATCGTTAGGTAATAGGACCATAGTATATATATTATTAGGTAATAGGATCCCCTGTATATAGATAATTAGGTAATATGGCCCCCAGTATATATATATAATTAGGTAATATGACCCCCAGTATATATATTATTAGGTAATAGGGCCCCCAGTATATATATTATTAGGTAATATGGCATATTAAAAATACAAAATACCAGTACCCACCTTTCTCCCGCTCCATAAAGTTCCCGCTTGGCTCCATCTTTTTCCCGCCACAGGCAGCGTGACGTCATCACGCCGTGCAGGCAGTGGGATGATGTACTCATGACCCACTAGAGCAGAGAGCGAGCGCTTCCTGCTCCGCGGAAGCCCTCAGCTCTATGTGTGTCCAGCAGACCCACATACGACTGAAGAGACTGTTGGTGCTCCAGGCCCACGGCAGCAGCCTGGAACCCAACGAGTTTCGGGGCACTGGCATTTTTATCTGGGACTTGTGCCTCGGATAAAACTGCCCCTGTGTACAGCTATTGAAACACCAAGAAATATGCAGATAAAGTATATATCCAGTGCAGGAATACAGGGCTGCCATTCATACAGAAATGCTACTGCCTGGGGCAGGAAGTGTTAGAATCGTATACATGGCGGCAATGGAAGCTTTCACAAGGCTCCCAAGCCCCATGTTAACCGATCGGGAGCCCTTGATCTTGCCACAAGGGTGTCAAAAGGAATGAGAAATGGTGCACAGCACCATATCTCATTCATTTAGACGTTGCAAGGTAAACAGCAGGGAACATTATAAGTTAATGGGGTCCATCAGTCGCCATCGGTGTGCCTCACTGATTCATGAGCGGACAGTGGTTACATATCGCATCATTGAAAAAAATAGAACAGCAGAAAATGCCCATCAATATAATTTAAGACAAAAGAGAAAGAATGTGCCAGAGCTACCAAAACTGGTCGGTCTACACCCAGTATATTCAATCCTCAAGAATGAGAGTAGCAGCATCAACATGTCGAAAACTCCATATTTTATTCTTCTGTGTAATGCAAAGTTTTGGCTACAATCAGCTTTTCTCAAGCTTGAAAAAGGCTGCTTGTAGCCAAAACATTGCCCCTGTATTGCTCCCACTACATAGAACTTTACCAGCACAAGGACCTACTAGTACTACCAAGTGTTGTAGTAGATTAAGTACACATCCAGTACGAGGCGGTGACGGTGCCTGGCTCTATCCCACCCGGGAGCATTGGCGTGCAGGTGAGCATACCCACCATTTGTTCACATCCAGTACAGAAGTACAGAAATGCCATTGTCATATATGTAGAGCTATCAAACCACCAAGTAACATGCTGACATAGTATACACCCAGTACAGGGCTGACAACGTTATACATGTAGCTTTGGTTTGAAATCATCTACATGGGGTATACGCTCTGAAGAAACTAGGAGTCACAGTCTCATCAGCATAGTTACTGAAAAGGAAGCAATCAGAGGAAAACTATAATTTGAAGAATATTGAGGTAAATAGGTCAAATACGCAATTGGGATAACTGAGGATGCAGAGGGAGAAAGATGGGAGGATTTTATTAGGAGAGCTTTCTGCTTCTACTACAAAAAATAGAAATAGTGCTATAGTACTTGACTTACACTATATTCCCAAATAATCATTGTTAACGTTGGGGGAGGATATAATTCTTGACTATTTGCGTCTGTCCATGGAATCAGGTTACCAATAGAAATGCCAAAAGCCATATATTAAATTTATGAGCACCTGTAGACATCACCCTTTTGACACCGCAGTCTACATTCAAATTAGAAACTAAATTTTAAAGGTAATTATGTTGGAAACTTAAAGCTTAGTAGCAAACATTCCCAGAAAAAGTCTTTAAAAAAGAAGTTATCAGTATAATTGGCAAACACATCCCATGGAAACACCTAGTCCCCTAATAAAGCTATAAGGGCGGTATGGATGGGGACTTTGCATCCCTCACCCATTGCCCTGTTATGGAATGGCATAGATTTATTGATTTTTAGTGGCATTTCGTGACTTTCGTATCTTATGTTCTGCTTATGGTTTAGTGTTAGTTGTTAACCACTTTAGAGCACGAAAATGCTGACAAGGAAACGTCAGTCTGTAAACTCCTACACTTAACAAAAGCTCAACAACAATTAGGAGAAAGTGTATCTAAAATATAACATTTATTTCAATAAGATTAAAAAATCTCTATAGAGCAAACAATGACCCAAAACATATAATCAAAAGTGCACATAAAACGGTAGGTATATGGTTTTGGAACAATATCACTGTCCCTATTACAATCCTACATATCTACCATAGGTCCCTACCTAGCAAAAATAGGGCACCCGCTCCAATAAAGAGCGACCCTGTGCCCTACTATGCAAAGCCCCTATTATACCCTATACTGGTGAATACAATACAAAATCTCAGTTAACAATAATGTCCCAACATGTTTCTACCTTACTTGTGGCGTCATCAGGGGACTGAAAATAGCCAATAACTGAGAATAAAGCTCGGTTACTGTTATACGAGGCCAAAGAACCAAGACATCTAGGAGCATATGGCTCCGATATCACAGAGGGCTACAGGTCGGCGCACCATAGCCCACCATAGCATTGTTTGCTCTATAGAGATTTTTTAATCTTATTGAAATAAATGTTATATTTTAGATACACTTTCCCCTAATTGTTGTTGAGCTGTTGTTAACCACTTTAATATGACTTTTAGATTGTATTATTGTAATATACTGCATCTTGTTAAAATGGGTTAAATAACAAGCTACTGGTGTCTAATAAAGTGAAAGAAAAACCTATATCCACCCCTCATCTCTTCTGTTCCAGCACTTGCACTACCCAGTCTTTTTTTACCTTCTATACTTTTCTGAACATGTGCAATCATGTATAGTAGCTGAAGGATGGGCTCCACTGGTGGGCCCCTAAGAATCAACTCCACTGGTGGGCCCCAAGAATCAACTCCAGTGGTGGGAACCAAGAATCAACTCCACTGGTGGAGCCCATGAACTAACTCCATTAGTGGGGCCCAAGAATCAATTGCAACAGTGGGCCCCAAGAATTAACTCAACTGATGGGCCCCAGTCTGGCACTGTAAGCAGAGACAAATGGCCACTGCAGCTACGAAAGGTGATGTAGGAAGAGACACAATCAGTGGTTGCATCAGTGACATCCTGAAGAATGAAGTACACCCAAGACCAGGGAGACCCAATGCTGGAATGGGGGTGAGAAGGAAGGGGAGTATAGGTTTTTTTAAACAATATAGTGTGATATGTTCTTAATAGGTTTTAATGTTTTCAGCATCTCTTTGCAGTATTTTATGTTTTGTTTACCTATACTTGTGACTCACATTTACAGCTGCTTCTGGAAATCATTAAAACTTTCTAAACATTGTCTTTTGATGGCGGGCAACTCAGGTCTTTTTATGTCACCTCAGTAGAGGGGGGTGAGCGATTCACTGACCACTCCTGTTTCAAAAATGTGCTAGTACTAAGAGCTCCAGTTCTTTCAGCAGCTTTATGACTCCCATCTATTTAACCCTTTGATCATCGTGGTCTATGATCATAGGGAACTTCCTCCTCCTATCAGGTCCCCTTGGGGCTTTCCATCCTGTAAGCCTGCAGTTAGGGCATACTAAACATTATACTAACAACAGTCTGTGTGATAGAAGAATACTGTATGAGTATACAGGAGTATAAAATAAAGTTACAAAACAGAATCACTAGAAAGTAATTATTAAATATAAAGTGTAATTTACTGTGCATACTCTGGATAACAACAAAATAACTACACCTACTATATATCTCCACAACTGTAATAAGCTGAGGAATTAATTTTATAAATTATTTAGTGTGAAACATGAAAAATATAAAAACTTAAGGAAGAAAATGCCAAAAACAGTTCTTTTCTACATTGAAGATGCAAATCAATTCTATAAATTACACTGTCATGTATTTGTGCCCCCAAGCTGCACCGAAAAAAATGCCATTACTACTCCATAAAACCATTAAAAAAAGTTATTGCTGCTGATATGCAGAGAGGCAAAAATGAAAAAAATAACTGGCCATTAACGGATTTGTCTAGTGGGAAAAAAAATTACTAAATAATATATTTCCCAGGCTTAGGCAATTTTGTAATTTACTTTCAGTTACATTTCCTGAGCGCTTCCTGCAGTTCTACAACTGTTTGGGGACAGGAACCTCAGCGGGAACAGGAAAGAACTTTGTGTCAAGCTCAGGAGATCAGGTGACCAAAGAGGTTTGGCTTTTTTAAGGAAAGCCTTTTAAGCCATTTCCCTTTCATCCCACCTCTCAAGGCTTTCAGCATAAGAGAGGAACAGGGAGTGTGCACTGTGACTTAGGTTGAGAGGGTGAAAGATAGAGCACAGCAAAATATCATGGGGCTGGTAGTTTGACAGGGTAAAGGAAAACAGCTTTTAGACAGGAAACTCTGCTACTCAGCTGCAGAGAAGGGAGGCTACATACAACACAGGAAAAGCATTTGTTTTATTCGCTGAACAACCATTTTAAAAGGGTTCTCCCATCTGGCTGTTTCACAGAGCCTGTTGTTAACAGCCAGCTTCAGGCTCCTTCTTCCTAGTCAGGCTGTGGGTGGTTCTACAGCAGTGTTTGACATTTCAGCTCTGCTATTCCTAACTGAGCCAGTTAAAGGGACATTGGGAGTGAAGAGGTCTAAACAGAAGGAACAAGACTACAGAGCTTTAAAGGGTTAAAGTTTGTCAGTAAGAAATCTAAACAAGTTCCTGTGCTTCTGAGAAGAATTAGCAGGGAGCGATGACACCTCTCGATCAGGGCTCTTGAACCTGTGAGAGCACAGAGAAGTGGTAACCTAGGGAAGCATATTCTCCCGTAGGAGATAAGAACTACTTTATTTTTGAAGGGAAGCAAAATCAGAACAGCAATGTATTGGGTAAAAGGCTTTATTTACTTTTATCTGCTTGTTTAAAAAGTAGGTAAAGCAATGAGATTTAAGCTAGTAAGCTGATCAATGAGATGGGAATATCCCTTTAAGGCCCTTTCATGGCTTGTCTTTAAGGGTTTACAGTTCAATTCACATAATGCACTCTAGTTGCAGTTTATTACTAGTATTACTACAAGATCATGGCAAAATTCTGCAGTTTTCCCACTACAATTTAGCCCAAACTGTACTGTTTTGCTAAGATTTTAACAAAATCATAGCAATAAACCTCTATATAACATCTCAATGTGAATAAGCCCTACAAAGTTTGTGTCATTGGTAAAAGTGACTTTTTGTGCTAGCTAAATACTGCCACTTATGGCCTTCCACATGGAAGGAAAAGGAGAAGAGAAATGTTAGAATGCAGACTTTGTTTTTTACAGCACATTAGGGCACATTTATTATAGCGATAGGACCAGAATCCTGGCACAATTTGCAGAAAAATATTGTCTTTTATACTATACACTGTCACGGGTGTTCCTGTGACCCCCGTGTCGGGTCGCAGGCACACCCGCACTCCGGCGTCGTCTCCTGCTGCGAGCAGCGTCGCGACCCGGTCCTCGGGCGCGCTCGCAGCTCTGTTCACTTACCTCACCGCACTCCTGCTGTACTTCGGGCACGCGCTCCTGTTGCTGGCCGGCACACGCTCGCCCCCTAGCAGTCGCGTGCGGTACTGCAGCTCAATTTAAAGAGGCAGCGCACCGGTGATTGGTCTCACTGGGCGCTGACCCTATTTAAGTCCTGCCCCTTCCTTATCACCTTGCCGAATCGATAGTGCTCTGTGCCTAGAGAGGGAGCATTCCATTGTGTCTTGTTGCCATTACCATGTATTGTACCTTTCTGCCTCCGTCCCTCGACCACAAACCTTTGCTGCCTGTCCTGACCTGCCGCCTGTTCCCGACTACAAGCCTGCCTCATAATTCTGTACCACGCCACACCTCGGTAGCCACTGCCAGCAAGTCACTTCAGGGGTAGCGACCTGGTAGCAATTCGCCGCAGCAAGTCCATCCCGCTTTGTGGCAGGCTCTGGTGAAAACCGGACCTACTTAGATTCCGTTCCCTGGCGTGGATGCTACCATCGCTTGCGGTGGTCCAGAGGATCCACTTTCTCTGAATGTTACAGTTTGATTCGGCCATGGATCCCGCCAAGGTGCCTCTACCGAGAGTCTCTGACCTCACCACCATCGTGGCCCAACAGTCGAAACAGATCGCGCAGCAAGCGCAGCAGCTTAATCAACTGTCTTCGATGATGCAGCAGCTCCTTGCCACTCAGCAGCAGCAGTTGACTGTCGTGGTTCCACCCATGGCAGCCGCTCTGGGGATGTCCACTGGCCCTAAACTCCGGTTATCCATGCCGACGAAGTTTGACTGGGATCCTAAGGCCTGCAGGGGCTTCATCACCCAGTGCTCCCTCCACATGGAGCTTATGGCTCTTCAGTTCCCGTCTGAAAGGTCCAAGGTGGCCTTCTTGGTCAGTCTCCTCTCTGGAAAAGCCCTGGCCTTGGCAACTCCACTCTGGGACTGAGGCAATCCGGTGACAGCTGATCCGGCGACATTCCTGCAGGAGTTCCGCAGCATCTTCGAAGAGTCTGCCCAAGCTTCGTCTGCCGAGACCGCCTCGTTGAATTTACAGCAAGGGGGCTCCTCCGTAGGAGACTACGCTGTGCAATCCGCACACTAGCTTCGGAGTTGGCTTGGAATGATGCAGCATTGTGCGCCACTTTCAAGAAGGGCCTCTCCAGCCAGATTAAGGATGCCCTCTCCACCTGGGACCCACCGTCTTCGTTAAGTGAGCTCATCCATCTGGCGACCCGGATTCACATCCGTTTCTCGGAGAGAGGGGAGGAGCTCCGCCAAGAGCGCAAACTAGTCTGAACATGTCGTCTACCCCGTCTTGCGCCGGTGTTTCTTCGGCCTCCACTGCCTCCTTCTCAGCCAGCCATGGAAGAGGCCATGCAAGTGGACAGAGCCCACCTGACTCCGCAAGAACTTACACGGCGACGTGAGGAGAACCTGTGTCTCTACTGCGACAGCTCTGAACATCTCCGTAGGGGTTATCCGCTCCGTCCGCAATGTCCGGTAAACGAGCGCACCTAGGCATTGTGGGAGAGGCATCCCGGCGTGTGAGCAATACCTCTCCATGGCTTATGCTGCCAGTTCTGGTCACAACTAATGCCGGAATCTCGTTTCAAGTGGCTGCCTTCCTGGACTCTGGATCTGCCGAGAATTTTATGGATGCTAATTTGGTGGCCAAGTATCGTCTCTCGGTGGCCCGCTTAGACCAACCCTTGGTCATCTCGTCCGTTAGTGGAGAGCTACTTAGCGACTCAATCCTCTTTCGGACAGAACAGGTGGTCCTACAAGTAGGAGAGAAAATTTTCCAGCACTCGTGCTCCAGATAATAGTTTAAGTAGAAAAACGCACTTTATTAGGGAAAGTTAAAAATTAAAAAATACATCGCTACAAATTTACTTGTTTCAAGACGGTAGCTTGGCTCTTAATCGTAATATACACAGAGCAATGTTCAAACCCTATAAGTACCCTCCCAGACCACAATCACTGATTCGCACCTGAAAAGTAACCCATTAAAGGATACCAGTAACAATAAACATATACCAAAGAAAACATATGCAAAAACACCACAAAAAGCAAAAATGAATAGACAGACATACAAGTATAAATCGCATAAAACATAGGACGAATGGCCAAAGTATTAGTAAAGTACATAAGGTCTGACCTGAAATTTAACCCCTGTGGATATCGTGTGTCTAAGGTAAGAATCCAATATGCCTCGCGGTTGGTGAGGGACTTCCTCCAGTCACCACCTCTCACAGGTTTACCAACTCCCTCTATAGCTTTTACCCTTTTACAAGTAGGAGCTTTGCACAAGGAGAGGATCGCATTCTTCGAGCTACCCCGTTATTCCTCGGCTGTTCTCCTGGGTCGTCCATGGCTGCAGCGTCACGCCCCTATGCTCGACTGGAAGACAGGTGAAGTTTTGCGTTGGGGCAGAGACTGCCAGTCTCACTGCCTAGTGGCACCTCGCCAGGTGCGCCCCATTCCTGCACAACCAGCTCCCAAGTCTCTACCAGGCCTGTCACAACCATATCAAGACTTTCAGGATGTCTTCTCTGAGAAGCAAGAGGAGACTCTTCCTCCACACCGTCCCTACGATTGCCCTATTGACCTGCTGCCTGGGACTAGTCCGCCCCAGGGTAGGGTCTACCTGCTCTCCGTACCCGAGACTCAGGCTATGTCGGCCTACATTAAGGAAAACCTACAGAAAGGCTTCATCCATAAATCTACTTCTCCGGCGGGGACCGGTTTCTTCTTTGTGGAGAAGAAGGATGGGTCCCTGCGATCGCGCATCGACTACCGCGGTCTCATCAAGTTCACCATTAAAAAACCGGTATCATTTGCCACTGATTACCGAACTCTTTGATCGTCTCCGGGGAGCTAAAGTCTTTTCCAAGTTGGACTTGCGGGGAGCTTATAACCTCGTTCGAATCCGAGAAGGTGACGAGTGGAGGAAGGCCTTCAATACTCGTGACGGGCACTTCAAGTATCTGGTGATGCCCTTCGGTTTATGCAACGCTCCAGCAGTCTTCCAGGAATTTGTCAATGACATTTTCAGAGCTCTCCTGTATGTCTGCGTAGGTTTTTTCACCTAATCTGGAGATCCACAGTCGCATGTGCGCCAGGTCCTGAAACGCCTGCGTGAGAACCACCTCTATGCCAAACTGGAAAAATGCCAATTCCACCGAACCAGCCTCCCGTTCCTCGGATATATAATCTCAGACAAGGGTCTGCAGATGGACCCCACTAAACTGTCCGCCGTCCTATAGTGGCCTCGAGACCTGTTGGCGCCCCCAGGTCATTCACGCGCACTTTCTTGGATCCGCGCAACTATTACAGGCAGTTCATCCCACATTTCTCGACGTTGGTGGCACCGATTGTGGCTCTCACAAGAATCATGCCAACCGAAACTGTGGCCACCAGCCACCGAAGAGCCTTTACCACCAAAGTTAAAAGGCCGCCTTTGCCTTGGCACCCGATTTAACCCGCCGGATACAGAGAACCCCTTCTTTCCTGGTAGGTCAATGTCGCTAACTATAACAGGCAGTTCATCCCACATTTCCTGACGTTGTGCTCCAAGAGTGGCTCTCACCAAGAAGCATCCAAAAAACAATAACCCCCGAAACTGTGGTCCCATCCGCCGAAGAAGCATTTTCCAAATTAAAGGCCGCCTTTGCCCTTGGCACCCGTTTTATCCCGGCCGGATACAGAGTACCCATTCATCTTGAGTCGAATGCCTCGTGTCCATGGGACTGGAGCGTTCTCACCCAAAAATCCCTAATGCAAGACTCGGACCTGCGGGTTCTTTCTAAATTTTCTCACCCGACAGAGAGTAAATTAACACTCCATCGAAGACCTGAGCTTCTGGCCAATTAAGCTTGCTTTAGAGAATGGCGCCACCTCCTGATGGTGCTCACCACCTGTAACATTTTCTCACCCGATGATAAGAATCTCTCTACCTCCCAACTGCCAACTCTGAACCCTCACCAAGCCAGGTTGGTCCCTGTTCTTCTTCTCTCGTTTAAAAATTTTATTATCCATTTCCGACCCAGCGGGAGAGAATATCAAAGCCAACGCTCTTTTCCCTGAGCCTAAGGATGTTAGTGGAGTAGAAGAGGACACTCCTCAGCACATTGTACCCCCTGAATGTCTGATATCCGCGGCCTCCCATAAATGATTACTACTGATGGTGATATTACCTCCGACGATTTACCCCAGGCAACGTTACCCCCACCGCCCTGCACTCACGGAAAAGGTACTGGACTTGGGGTCAGTTCTTCACGTACAGCCGGACAAACTGGGGTTCGAAAAGTCTCATCCCTGATTGCCCGCTTTTTTGTTGGCCTGAATGGCCAAAGACCGTGAAAGAATTCGTGAAGCTTTTACACTTGCGCTCATAATATATCTCCTCACTCAAGCCGGCGGGGCTGTTGCAACCTCTGCAGTGCCTAACTGTCCATGGGTTCACATCGCCATGGACTTTTCACGACTTACCTCCCTCTGCCGGTAACCACGGTTAATTGTGTGGTCACAGACAGATTCTTCCAAAATGCACACTTTCTTCCGCTGCCCGCCTCCCGTCCGCTCCACGTCTAGCCAATCTCTTTTTTAACATATTTTCTGGTACATGGACTTTCCACAACATTTCTTCTCGACCGGGAGCTTCAAGTTTGTCTCAAGATTGCAATTACAATCAAACTGACTTTTCCCTCTGCATACCACCCACAATCTAACGGCCGAAGTGTTAAGGGTGAATCAGGTTCGTGGTACTTATCTCCGCCATTTCATGTCTGCCGACACGACAATTGTCACATTTGTTGCCAGGGCCCGAATCTTTCATATAATTCTCTGATCGGATTCTCCGTGAGCCATCTCCTTTTTTCTGTAGTTTTTTGGCCGGCACCCCGTCCGCCGCTTCTGCTGCCCTCCACCTCCTCCGATGTTCCTGCGTAAAACAGTTCTCGAGCCCTGACTTACCTGTCATTTGGGCCAGACAACGGCATCTACTGATCAGGCACTCTGCCCGCATGAAGGTTCCAGGCAGACAAGAAAAGGAACACCCTCCTCAGTCCTTGCCCCGGGAGAAAGGTGTGGTTTGTCTGCCCGGTATGTCCGCCTAAAAACTTCCCGAGCTAGACTAAGCTTGGGCCCCGGTTTCTAGTCCCTGAAGTCCTGGCACACAATCAATCCTGTCGCTTACAGAACTCCCCAGCTCCCTCCTACATATGCGCATCCCAACACCTTCCACGTCTCCCTGCGAAACACCGTCATCCTCAATCGTTCTCACGTGTCTAAGTGGTTCCACACTCCCGTAGCTGACACCACCATTGTTTAAACAGTTAAGGAGATCTTGGCCATGAAGACGGTTAGGTGGAGATGAATTTTCGTGGTTGACAGGAGGAGTTTGCGGGCCAGAGGACAAAGGTCGTGGGAGCCGAAGGATAACATCCTGGACCGGAACCATTCCTGCAAAACTTTTTCTGCAGACTAGAAAGCGGGGAGGCCTAAGGGGGGAGGTTACGGTTACTGGTGTCCCGGAGCGACCCCCGGTCGGTCGCAGGCACACCCGCACTCCGGCGGCGTCTCCCGCTGCGAGCAGCGCCGTGACCCGGTCTGCGGGCGCGCTCGCAGCTCTGTTCACTTACCTGCACTCCTGCACTCCTGCTGTACTTCGGGAGCGCGCTCCTGCTGCCGGACGGATGTGCGCTCGCCCCCTAGCGGGCACGCGCGGTGCTGCAGCTCAATTTAAAGGGACTGCGCACCGGTGATTGGTCTCACCGGGCGCTGACCCTATTTAAGTCCTGCCCCTTCCTTATCACCTTGCCTAATCGATAGTGCCCTGTGCCTAGAGAGAAGCGTTTCCATTGTGTCATGTTGCCCACATTACCCTCGGTATCATACCTTTCTTCCTCCGTACCTCGACCACGAACCATTGCCGCCTGTCCTGACCTGCCGCCTGTCCCCGACTACGAGCCTGCCTCACGATTCTGTACCACGCTACACTTCGGCAGCCACTGCAAGCAAGTCACATTAGGGGTAGCGACCTGGTAGCAATCCGCCGCAGCAAGTCCATCACGCTTTGCGGCTGGCTCTGGTGAAAACCGGACCTACTTAGATTCCGCTCCCTGGCGTGGCTACTACCATCGCTTGCGGTGGTCCAGAGGATCCACTACCACTGACCGTTACATACACCATTTTTGTTATGTGTCTTAGGTGTGTGGTCTCTGAAAGGGGTGTGTTTGTCACAAAGGGGTGTGATGCAGTGTGTAGCACTGTGTGCCAAAATATGGGTGCATTTAGTGCTATAAAGTAAGACAACTATTAGGCAGTGTAAACTTAGACTAGACAGTCTAAACATGCTCCAAATATATAAACACTATGATAAATGTGACACAGTGTGAGACTGTCTAGTCTAAGTTTACACTATCTAAGTATTACATGGTATCAATAAATCTGCCCCATTGTTTTAACTCTAATACATTACCATGAAAAATTAATTGAAAGGTGCTATAAATGCTGCATAATTCACAAATAACAAACAGAAATATTATGATGGCTATGTTGCAGTTCTATATGGAAATCGTTGTGATTGGACTGGTGCTCCTGGGGTCCAGATAGCTGGACCGGTAATAATTGTACACATGTAAGTTGGATAGGGAGAACAGAAATTATAGCATGTCTAGAATATTTAATAAATAATCTGGGAGTCAGTATAAAGGATAAAGCGATAGAGCTTAACCATTATAGAGAAATGAAAGGGACTGACAAAATGATTGACAGTCAGAAGACCCGCTGGGACTGTACACGTGGGCACCACATTTATAAATAGTGGTGATTTTCAGCCAGTGCCTAAGTTAAAGCCGGGTTAATTTATTGACTTATGCGGAGACAGATTCATGACCAGATTTGCCTTGTTTGATGAATTTGTCACAACATACATCGCTGCTATTAACTTTCACCCTGGTTAAAAGTACATTACTTATTTTCTATTCCTTAGAAGAGATTTATTAAGATTAGCATTTGATATGCCAATCTCATGTGCACCATATTTATTAAGAGTTGCACACCGGTTAATAAATTTGGCACATCTTGGACTGTCCTACAGTCAGAGGATGAAATCTGCACCTGCTATGTACAGGAATCAAATTGTGCTGTAATTTGCACTGTTTTCTATGTAAAGTAATAATACATGTTGTAAATATCCTGGCCACACCCAACACTAGTAAACTCCACCTACTTGTCGAGGAACTTTTCAAAAGTGGAGTATAATTTATGTTTTTCTTAATTTCTATTGCATTTTCTCATTCCGCTACATTAATTGCAAACAGAAGCATATTATCAAGGACACAGCTATGCAAACTCCACATACAAATACTAGTAAGGAAGGAACTCACAAAGGGGCCGTGTTTATGCAAATCACAACCCAAAAATGGGTATTTCCAGGCTGATCAGGGGCGTTATTGAATTAATTGGGGAGTGTCCGGGGCAAATGTCTCTCAGAATCAGGAGAGAAAAGTTTGGCAAGTATAACTGATAGTAGTTTGTGTTGTACTGATGTGCTCAGTGACCTCAAACGTGTTACAGTGTTTGGATGCAATCTTTGCCGTCATAAGTAATTTGGTAAATTTCTAATCTGCTAGATTTGCTGCCAGTCAACTGTGCTTTCATCTCACCCGCTGCCCTTTGCCAAATTGTTGATGTCAGTCTACTACTTTACCTGAGAAATTGTTCCATTGCTGAATCCGTGCTCTGTTCCTGACCTGTCAGTTGTCTGCCATCTGCCTTGACCTCACGCCTGAACCAACCTCACTAGTACACTGCCTGCCCTGGTCATTTGCCTGTTGCCTGACTTTGCCTCTGCCTCATCCTCCGGTACCATGCTACTCTGCATGTCGATTTTCACCTCAAGAACCTTCATTGGGGGTAGTGACCTGGGATTTCACTGCAGCCAAGTCCAACCTGACTTGCAGCAGTCTCTGGTGAAAACCAGGGAGCCCTTAGACTCCGCTCTCCAGTGTAGGTAACGGTAACCCAGTGGATCCACATCCTTTCTCCGGTGTGTCTAGCCATGACAGGTGCCATGCGATTCCCACTAATGACTTTAAGATAGGAAGACAAGACAATGGAGGAGTCTGCACTGAAGAGGGACAAAAATCCCGAAACAGCGTTGTCTGTAGATGAGAGATACTGGCTTGGCTAAAAAATCCTTTTTGCTTTCTGAAGACTCGGTGGGTCAAAAGCAAATTGAGGATTTGTTACAACCAACAGAGGGCGCTGTGGGCTTCTCAGCCCCTTTCCCATAATGCCTTGTGATATGCAGATGCTAAGTAGAGGGCGAAAAGGCAAAACAAAAACTCTACAAGCCGTTCGTTCGGTGCTCTCCCTAACGAGAGATCTTCCCTTCCTGAGCTACCGACAAGAGTGTAAGAGAGATCAACTGAAGAGAGAAAGCTATGAGGTCAGTAGAGATAACTCCTGATGCAATGGACAGTAATAGAGAGGAAGAAGCTTTTGGTACAAGACCAGAAACTAAGTATATTTGAGGACGAGTTGTGAAAACAAGACTATTTTGTAGCAAAACTGCATAAAACCCGCCAGCCTCAAGTGTTGTAACCAACCTACTGAACTTGTATATATGTTCTCTGTAACCATCAAGTATAGATGTCTCTATCAAGTACGGTGTCCCTGAGTTCAGGATTGTAACAGACTATGAACATTTGTTGCTGATCCTACGCCTCCTGCTAGGCCGTCACCATAAGGCCACCTGCAGTCAGAAGGAGCTTGTAGGAGCTCCTGCCAAATACACACATTATCACTCCAGTTTCACCCCTCTTTCATTTCAATGATTTTTAATGGAATTTCCAATCAGCTCATTTACAATGGGTTTTAAACGTCTTCCCTTGAATGTTTCCTCATTTTAAAACATTACGGCCACAAACAGAAATTTATCTTATTGATATTTTCTTTGATAGAACAACACAAAGTAGCAAGTATGTGTGAAGTATAAAAAATATGTGCTTTTCCAACTTTAAAAACTGAAAAGCTTAAGTTTGCGGCTATAACATTTAAAGGTAACCTGTCAGGTGACTTATGCTGTCCTATCTGAGAGCAGGATCTGTTGATTTGAAGCAGGATTTCTGAGTAAAAAGTAGAGAAAATCTGTGAAAGCGAAATGGAAGGTATAACTGACCCCCACCCTCATACAGTAGATGACAGCTCTGTATACACACTGATACAGGGAAAGCTGTCAATCACTGTATATGGGCGGGGTAAGTAGGACTCCTATTGTTTCTTAAGGAGTCTGCTTCTTACAAATCCTGCTTCAAATCATATAAACCTATATATCACAGAGCTCAGCTTCTCTCCCTCTATAATATCCTGCTCTTATACACAGTAGCATAAACCACCTGATAGGTTCCATTTTCAAAATGAGGAACAGTTTAACCCACTGTAGGTGGTCACTTAGGGCCTTATATTTGAAACTTGTCTAGCAGCAAGACTTTCCCTGTTGTTCATAGCAATCAGAGCTCAGCCTTTATTTCATATAATGCTCTGGAAAAATAAGGGGATTGGTTGTGATGGGCAACAAAGAAAGCCTTAGACCTAGACAGTTTTCATGCAGTGGGTATGGAAAGTATTCAGACCCCTTTACATTGTTCACTCTTTCTTTCATTGCAGCCATTTGGTAAGATCAAAAAAGTTCATTTTTTTTGCTCATTAATGTACATTTCTGCCACCCCCCCCCCCCCATCTTGAAAGAAAAAAAAACAGAAATGTAATATTTTTGCAAAATTTACTAAACAAGTAAAACTGAAATTTTCACATGGTCAAAAGGGTATGCAGACCCTTTGCTGTGACACCCATATTTAACTCACAGCTGTCCATTTTCCTTCTGATCCTTCTTGAGATGGTTCTAATCCTTCATTGGAGTCCAGCTTTTGTTTAATTAAACTGATTGGGATTTGATTAGGAAAGGAAACACACCTGTCCGTATAAGACCTCACAGCTCACAGTGCATATCATAGCACAAGGTCTAAGGAATTTGCCCAAAGGGAGCTCAGAGACAAAATTTGTGGAAGGTACAAAATAATTCCGCAGCACTCAAGGTTCCTAAGAGCACATGTGCCTCCATAATCCTTAAATGGAAGAAGTTTCGGACACCACAATTATCCCCTCGACCTGGCCAACACCCAAAACTAACAATCGTGGGAGAAGAGCCTTGGGTTGAGAGGTACAGAAGAACCCCAAGATCACTGTCGCTGAGCTCCAAGATGCAGTAAGGGAGATGGGAAAAGTTCCACAAACTCAACTAATCACTGCAGCCTCCACCAGTCGGGGCAGAAATGGCCAAGGAAGCCTCTTCCTCGTGGCAAGACATATGAAAGTTTTGCACAAAAAAAAAACACATGAAGGACTCCCAAACTAAAGAGAAATAAGATTCTCTGTGTCTGATGAGATGAAGATTTAACTTTTTTGGTGGTTTAAATTTTAAGCGGTTTTGTGTAGAGAAAACCAGGCCCTGCTCATCACCTGCCCAATTCAATCCCAACAGTGAAACATGGTGGTGGCAGCATCATGCTATGAGGGTTCATTTCAGCTGCAGGGACAGGACAACTGGTTGCAATTAAAGGAAAGATGAATGCGGCCAAGTACAGAGATATCCTGGATTAAAACCTCTTCCAGATGCTCTGGACCTCAGACTGGCCAAAGGTTCTTCTTCCAACAAGACAATGACCCTAAGCACACAGCTAAAATAACAAAGAAGCGGCTTCAGAACAACTCTGTGCCCATTCTTGACTGGCCCAGCCGGAGCCCTGACCCAAACCCAATTGAGCACCTCTGGAGAGACTTGAAAATGGCGTCCACCAACGTTCACCATCCAACCTGAGGGGAAATGGAGAGGATTTTGCAAGGAAGAATGGACGAGATCCCCCCAAAATCCATTGCATCACTCCCAAAAAAGCCCCTCAGGGCCCGTACTAGCTAAAAAGGGGCTTCTAACTCCATCGAGCAAAGGTCCTTAATATTTATGACCAGGGTTTAAATTTCAGGTTTTTTTTTTTTAATAAATTTGCAAAAAATATCACTTTCGGGTTTTTTTTTCTTTAAAGGGAGGGTGGTGAAATTAATGTATTTTTTGTTTGGTGTAAAAAATTTTAACTTTTTTGATTTTCCCCAAAGGGGGTTTTGAAAAGAAAAAAAAGAGTTAAAAAAATTTTAAAGGGGTTTCTGAATACTTTTCCGGGTACCCCTGTACATGATCCCCTTAGTGTATATTTCACTGCCCCAACTGGGTTTCCCCAGTCCAGTGAAAACTTTGCAAAATTCCGTTCTTGGGAAAACACATACACACTTTTAATAATTTCTCCCTAAATTTCCCTTAAAAAACTGTATTTTTTTCATTGAAGGCAGGAAGTCTCCTATATCAGAATGATTTAATACTTAAGACTGGATTTAAACCACAAAGTTCAAAATCTCTATAACCAAAGCATGTCCCCTATTTTTTTTCCACGGGCCCTGTGGGATCCCAAGGAAAAGTTTTTTATATGCAAAGACTCTTCCCCTTTTAAAGATTCCCTCTAAAACTTTTATATCAATATTACTTTGTTTGGGAATAATTTATAAAAAAATGTCAATTTTTTTCCCTGCAAATTACTCTCATTACATAAGAAATTTTTTGGCCCTAATTATTTTTTTTACTTTCCCGGGGCACAAATCAATACAGCCCCACTGGCAAAGAAAAAAACTTTAGGAGTTTTTTCCCTCTTTCCCAATTTCAATTTATCTGTGTTTGTTTCGTCATTTAAAATTAAATTAACCGGGAAAAATTAAAAATGTCATTGCAACGAGGCAGGAAAACTAATGTTAATTATATAGCATGTACACATATGGTTAGATTTCATATAAATCTCTGTCTCCAATGTGACTCACAATCTGATCTCTTAATCCAATGTTACTGGCTCCAACTGGAAACAAGGCTATCTTTATACATCCATGTGCAATGTGCTTCCCCTAGTGGTGCCTTCAGGCATAAAATTTTTTCCAGGAAAAAAGCTCCCTTTTCAAAAATAAGCCGAAAAATGCCGAACAAGGGTCAATTTTATTTGGAGGGTGACATAAATTTCAGAGGGGAGATGGGTCCATCCTGTGTTTTCGGTGTATGCCCTTCACTGTATCTCAGGCAGATATTTTAGGAAGGAATTTTTTTTTTGTTTGGGTTTCTTTAATTTGCTATATTTTGTATAGAAACTGAAAAAGACTTGTTTTTTGGGGAAATTTTTTCCCATCCTCATGAAATTTGAATGTTTTTTAAATTTTAAAACTTTTGGGGCCGGGGGCAATAGTTGTTTTCCCCTTATATGTTATGGGGCAGATTTATCAATACTTCAAATATTTTATGGCCAAAAGTTTTAAAGGGTTTTTGGGTGAAAAATGCACTTTTTTCCACATAGAAATTTAGGGGGGAAAAAAGTGATTTTTTTTAGCCCAAAAAACCGGGTTTCATACATTTTTGGCCCTGTGTAAACTTAGCCGGGACAGTCTAAAAGGGGCCAACATTTATCTTTAAGGGTTAAAATAAATCTGGTCCCCCGGTTTTAGCCCAGTCTTTTGTTTAAAACCCCATCCGTTGACTTAAACTTTATAAACCCACTTTTGCAGAAATTTTTTGGGCACCTTTTTTTTGGCACACAACATATCACACCAGGTCATGCCCATTTCCACTGAAACCACACCCCTTTTACTGAGGCCATGCCCTTTTGTCAAGCAAGGCGCAGAAGTGTCTAGAAACTGCCCAAAGCTCATAAAAAAATTTTGCTTAAAAAAACAGTATCCCCTAATTTTTTTGGGGGGCCCAAATAACACCCAAAAATTTTTAAGTGAAATTTAAATTTGCATTAAAAAATTTGATGCCTAAAATTTGAACCTCTTTTATATATTTTCGAAAGAAATTTTTAAAAATTTTAATGTCATTTAAACCCTTTAATGCCACAAAAAGGCCCAGGTATGTATAATTTATATATGTATTAAAAAAAAAGGGGCGACAGAAATGAAGGGGGTTTTAAACGCCATTTTTCTGGCGTACAAAACTGGGCCCGCCTCCCAAACCCAATCCCGCTGTCGGATGTACGTTGGGGCACTTTTCGGCTGGGGCCCCGCATGAAGGGCGGGGAAATTGGGCGGTGGGGCCCGGTTTGGGGCTTTTCCGGGGGGGGACCCCGGCCCCCGCTCGTTATTCCCAAAGGCATGTCCCCATCGGGGCCCTCCCCCAAATTTCGCGGCGCTGGGGGGGCGGGCCTCCAAACCAAGCAGACCTGTTTTTTTTTGGTCAAAAATCCTCCGGCCGAGGCGGAAGGGTTAACAGGATCGGGAACAATGCGGGGGAAGGGGTTTCGAAAAATGGGCGACATAAAAGTTTTTGGGCGCCCCCGCTCCCGGGGTTTGAAAAACAGGAGTGTAAATTTCCCCAAAAAATCCCCTTTTTATAAAGGGGGAAAAAACAAGGGGGTCAAAAAAGAGCTGAATGTACAAAATACACATAAAAAAAAAAAAAAAAACTTTTTTCCAAACTCTAAAACGGCGCAAAAATCAAAAAAAATATGATATTGGAAAATTTCCCGGGAAAACAGTAAAATTTAAAAATTTTGAAACCTATTCTCATTGGGCGGCAAAAACCAGCCAAACAGAATAGGAGCGACAAGCCCATTCATCCTTTTGGGGGAGAAATTTTACCAATCAAATGGAGCGACAAAGCCCCATTCTAACCTATGGAGAAAAATGGACCAAACAAAAATTTAAAAGGCGGGAACCCGTTTTAAAAAATACAGTAAAAAGGCCCAAAACGAGCTGAATTGGGTTTAAGCAGCGGGGGCCATCCCGCTTAGCCAATCAGAGCGGAGCTACTTTTTCAAAAAATTCTATGGGAAAAGAAATTCTTTAAAGCGCTCGTGATTGGGTAATTTCAAAGAGCCGCCGTAATTTTTTGGGCCAATTTGGGGGAAACGAGCGGGCTACCTATGGGTTTTGTAAAGCAATCGAAATCAAAATGTAAATGGGGGCCAAATCACAAATTTTAACACTACACAAGTTGTCACGATGTGTAATAAAAGGAAACCGAATAAAGTGGGTAACAAAAAAAAAATATTTAAATTTCCCCAAAAAACATGTTTTTTTTTTTTATTTTTGATGCACCCAAACTATTGATCCCTTGGGTAACGAAAAAAAGAAATAAAAAATAATTTTTGGGGAAATTTAAAATTTTTTTTTCCCCTTTCCACAAATTAGGAATTTTCCCTTTTTTATAAAACATTGTGACAACTTTTTTGTAGTTTTTTAATGTATTTCGGCCATATACAGTTTTATCTCAATTGCATTACAAAAACCCCTAGGACGTCGCTCGCTCCCCCCCCATTGGTCCAAAAAAACGGCGGCCCCTTTGAAATTAGCCAATCACAGAGCGGGGGCCCCAAAAAATTTTCCTTTTCCCCATAGAACTTATGAAAAAAAATTTGCTCGCGCTCTGAAATTGGGCTAAGCTGGCCCAGCCCCCCTGCTTCAACCAAAACAGCTCGTTTTTGCCTTTTTAAATGTATTTTGAACCCTTTCCCGGGCCTTTTAAAAATTATTGGGGCCATTTTTCTCCATAGGCCCAGAATGGGGCCTTTTTTCCCCTCCCCATTCTGATTGGCCGAGCTAGGGGAGCCCCCGCCAAGCTCAGCCAATCCCGCTCTTTGCAGCCTTTTTACTGTATTTTTAACTGCCCCCCTGGATTCTGATTGGTTTTCCCAAAATCCGTCCCCAAAAACTAGAATGGGCTTTTTTCGCTCCTATTCTGATTGGTCTAAACTTCTCCATAGGGTAGATGGGGCTTTTTCGCTCCATTCAAATGGGCCCGGGTTTATGCCGCCAATGGAAAAAGGTTTTCAGGAAAATTTAATTACTGTATTTCCCGGGAATTTTCCCAAAATTTAAATTTCTTGATAAATTTTGCCGTGCCGATTTGGGAAAAATGATTTTTTTTTTTTAAGGGAAATGAATTTTGGGACATTCAGCCCTTTTTTGAAAACTGTTTTTCCACCTTTATAAAGGCGATTTTTTTGGGGAAACACCTCCCCTGGCCCCGGGGAAAGGAGCGGGGCGCCGAACTTTTTTGTCCCCGATCTTCGATCCGCTTTCCCCGCATGTTCCGGGGCCAGCTTCCCCTTCGCCTCGACGGAGGATTTTGACCCCAAAAAAAGTAGAACGCCTTTTTAAAGGGGGATTTTTGCTTCATACCCGCACCGGGCATGTGGGTTTAATTTTTTCGCCGCTCCACCTGTCTCGCACCCGGGAAAAGATTCCCCGTCGCTGTCCCCCCACGGGGGCCAAAATCCCCCCCACGCCCCCCCACACACTGGGGGAGGCGCGGCGGAAATTTTAAACCCCCCATGTATGAGGGGCCTTTCCGGACGGCGAAGCAAAGGCCTGCGCCGCACAGCGCCCATTTCCCCGCACTTCCCCCTCATACGCCTTTGGGGAAGGGGCGGGGGGACTTTTCATGAAAAAAGGGAGACGCCGGCCCGGCCCCCAACAAAAAATCAGGCGGCAGATTCCCCCCGGAAAACTGGGGGGAAAACGACGCCCGACCCGGGGGGGATTCATACTTTTGGGCCCCTAAAAGCGGCAGATTTAATAATAATATTTAAACTTCACAGTGTCCCAAATTTTCAAAATTTTATTTTAAACTGTCTAGTCTAAGTTTAGACTTTCTATTAGTGGACTCACTTTATACAACTAGTTGCGCAAACATTTTGGCACATGGAGAAGCACACTAAATCACTTTCCAATTCAGCCACACACATGTCACAGATTCTACCCCCCCTTTTGTCAGACAAAGCATAAAAGTGTCTAGAACACATAATAATGGCAGCATTTTGGCCACAAATTGCGCTGGAATTCTAGTGAAATTGCCATAATAAATGTGCCAATTATACATATGTGCTTTACAAATTTAAAGTCAGTTTACCTTGGAATACGTAGTGTGGAAGCGGCCTGGGTTTGTATGCCTTACATAAAAATGTTGGAGAAAAAAGTTTTTTAAGCCCCAACAACTGAAAAATGTATAGCAACAAACAGCACATGTGTATGATCACTCACCAGTGTTTCTATAAATGTCCTGGTCAATAATGGGTTAATGACAAGTATTAATTTCAAGAGGGTCCCCTTTATTTTCGCCTCAAGCCCTTACCCACCTGTTTTTTAATCCATGGGAAAAAAAAATATACCTTTTTGTGATTAACAGCTGACGCATTGTATTCATTGGAGATTATCACTTAAACTGTGTGTGACATTACTCTTTTCGAGCATGGAGTGATCAAAAGAGATAATCACCAACAAAGAGAGGAAAACTCTCCTCGGCAGCAGATTTAATAGATAGTCAATGGTATACAAAAATGCTTGCAGCAATTATACTTAGATTTTTACTTGTAAGTGGATTTCTACTATTGAACCCATTTTCAGTTAAAGGGAACCTGTCACATAGGTTATGCCCCCTTGCTGAGGGCAGCACAAGCTAGTGTCAGACCTGCTGTTCCCAGTGCTGTGTCCCTTATTTTGTAAGATGCAGCAGTTTTAGAGCATTTACCCCTCAAATCTTATTCATGAGTATGTATTAGCCCCACCTACCAAAGGCTAGCCCCGCCCACTTGACAGTTATTCACATGTTTCTACCTATTCACAGTAATAGGTTTATCAGTTGAGGTGGGCGGGGCTAGCCTCCGATTGGCTGGGTTTGAAAAAAAATGAATTTGAAGGACTCTTCGAATGACTCTTCTGGCTGAAAACTGCAGATTTGAGCATTAAATACACGAAAACTACAGCATCTTACAGAATAAGGGACACAGCGCTGGAAACAGTAGGTCTGACACTAGCTTGTACAGTCCTCAGCAAGGGGGGCATAATCTATGTGACAGGTTCTCTTTTAATCTAAATAAGTACAAAATTCTGTGTAGATAAACTTATTAACATATATTTGTAGCAGTTGGATCTTAGTTTTTCAGGTAGAGACCTCCAAACCACAGAATTAATATAGACATAAATGATACACTCTTGGCTACTGCCAGCCACCACTAGTGGGGGCATATGAACCCAATGCATACTGTTTATACATCAAATACAAGAATACAACTTTATATAGTAAGCTGCCTCTAGTAATGGCTGCAAATGTGCTGAAGTTGTCTGCATAGCAGATCTGTATCCTAAAAATAGAGCTCTGTCGAGATCAGCACAGAGTGACAGACCCTAAAACAGGCATCCTCAAACTGCGGCCCTCCAGCTGTTGGGAAACTACAACTCCCATCATTCCCACTGTTATAGATTATATAAATGCATGATGGGAGTTGTAGTTTCCCAACAGCTGGAGGGCCGCAGTTTGAGGATGCCTGCCCTAAAAAGACATGATAGTTACATAGTTTGCAAAGCCGAAAAAACACAGACGTCCATCCAGTTCAGTCTCTTGTTCTATAGTGTTGATCCAGAGGAATGCAAAAATCCCCATGAGGTAGAAGCCAATTCTCCTCATTTTAAGGAAAAATTCCTTCCCACTCCCATCTGGCAATCAGAATAAATCCCTGGATCAACGACCCTTTTAGTGACTAGGATATTACGACTTGTTATATCCTAGTCACTATAACTTGTTATATTATTACTGTAAGGGACCAGTCAGGGACACACACCAAGACGCAGACAAGTGAGGCCCTGACACTGGTCCCAGCCCCTGTCCCTGCCTTTTGGGGAACCCGACTCCTTAACAGGCCGGCCCCAACCAGAAGACTCAAGGCTACACTGAGCAGAGTGCACAGACAGAGACAAACAAACAAAGAACACAAAAGCCGTAGTCGGACGGTCCGAGTCAGTAACTGGGCGGGCAGCGTGGTACAAAGTCGTGAGGCAAAGGGAGAAACGGGGTTCAAGCCAAAGGTCAGGTAACAGCCGGGAGAGGCAGTACAGATACAGGAGGCAGAAGGATAGTCAGAAGCAAGCCAAAGGTCAGGTAACAATAACGAGCAGAAGGCAAAAACCGGTGTACTACAGGGAGCAAATACCTATAGCAGGCAAGGGAAGAGGTAAACAGCCCTTAAATACCTGCCAGAAACCAAAAGGATGAAGGTAATAGATGGACGTAACAGAAGACCTGATAGGAGCAAAGGGCTGTCAATAGACAGAAACAAACAAGGAGCAAGCTTAACCAGTGGAGTGCTGGAAGATTCCTGACCACGGGCGTTGGCCAGGAATCAATCAAGAATGCAGGGAGGAAGACCAAGTTCACACTGGAAAATACAATTGTAAGGTGTTATGTCAGAAACCATGGCTTTCGCCGCAACGTCCGTGGCCGGCGACCAGAGCCAAAAGCCGGGGGTGTGTCAGGCACAATCATGACGATTACACTCTAGAAATGCAATCAGATCCTTTTTGAACTCTGTTAGTGAATTTACCATTACAAGTTCATCTGGCAGAGAGTTCCACAGTATCATTGCTCTTACAATAAAGAATCCCTTTCTATGTTTATGTAGAAACTATCTTCCACAAGACATAGAGGATGCGCACTAGTTCTGGATTCAGTCCCAGGTAAAAATAGATCTTGGGACCTTTGATATATTTAACTATATGTATTATTTCCCCCTGAAACCGTATTTTCTCTAAACTAAATAACCCTAACCTTGCTAATCTTTCTGGGTATTGTAGTCCACCCAGTCCTTTTATTATTTTTGTTGCTTGCCTTTGTACCGGTTCAAGCTTTACATTGTCTTTCCTTGAATGTTGCCAAAATTGGGTACACAATATTCTATGTGTGTCTGACCAGTGACTTGTATAATGGGAGAATGATGTTCCCATCATGTGCATCTATGCCCCTTTCAATGCATCCCATGATCCTTGTTGTCTTGGCAGCTGCTGCCTGACATTGGCTGCTAAAATTAAATTTACCGTCCACCAGGATTCCCAAATCCTTCTCCATGTCACTTTTATCCAGCGTTTTTCCGTTTAACATGTTATCATGGACTGGATTTTTCCTTAACATAACCTTTCATTTATCTGTGTTAAACCTCATCTGCCACTTCTCTGCCCAGGCCTCCAACCTATCCAGATCCCTTTGTAATAACACATTATCCTCTATTGTGTGGATTCCTTTACAGAGCTTAGTATCATCTGCAAAGATTGATATTCTACTGCGCAATCCATGTGTAAGATCGTTAATTGATATATTAAAGAGAATAGGGCCCAATACTGACCCTTGTGGTACCCCACTAGTAACAGGGATCCAGTCTGAGTATGTAACGTTAATTACTACCCTTTGTTTTCTATCACTGAGCCAGTTACTTACACACTTGCAAACATTTTCCCCCAGTCCAAGCATTCTCATCTTACTTATGGTAGCCCCTAAATGGCAGCCCCCAACTGGGCGGCAGTCCCTCTGCTACTAATGTATAGGGCCGTTAGGGGAGAGAAAGGTCAAACAGTCCAAGTTGGCAACAGAGCGGAGACGTCAAGCCACAAATCAGAAAATGGAAGGAAAACCAGAAAACAAGTCAGGGGTCAGAACACTGTCTGGAACGAGGTAACGAATCAGGAGACAAGCTGAGGTCAAGAACACGAGCCGAAGTCTGGTAGAACCTTTCACAGGCAAAGACAGGAAAGTCTGTGGAGGTTTAAATGGTGTTCCCGGACACCGCCCCAGCAGCTGATTGGTGCGGTCTTCTGGCCCTCCTATTGGCCTGTGTGAAAAACCCTCTGTTCTAAAAGGTAGTAGAGCTATCACTTCTGAGCTCACCAGCAAAGCTTCTCCCAGGGTGTGGAGGTAGGCCAGGTGAATTAATCCCGCAGAGCATTGCACCTTGGAAGCAGGGAACTGATCAGGTACATGAGTCCTGGCAGATCCAGTCTAGCACTAACCTCCTCAAAGAAGCTGTTGAGATTAGTCTGACAGGACCGATCCTTCATAAACCCATGCTGGAACGGCGTTATACATTTATTTTCAGTGAGATACTCCAGGATAGCATCTCTGAGAAAACCTTCAAACATTTTACCCACAACAGAGGTCAAACTTATCGGCCTATAGTTTTCCTGGATCACTTTTTGAACCCTTTTTGAATATTGGCACCACATTTGCTATGCGCCAATCCTTTGGGTAATCATATTTTGATCAAAAGATGTTTAAGCTGCCCACGACTTCAACGTGATCTCAAATCGGGCAGTCCTATCCTATCTTTAACCTCTCAATCGAGCCAATCAGGCCTCCCGCTGGGTCAAACCGACCTCCATTATTCAGAGAGAAAAAATAAAAAAACACCCAACCTGCAAAGCTGCCCTTCTTATGACAGCCTGTGAGAGTGGGCGGGGACAGAAACCCAAAATGGAAGCACCCCTTCCTTTCCATCTAGGTTAAAATCAATGTGAACCGAGAGTCTCAAAGTTTTTTCATGTATGATAGATAGCATAAATGCTTCTTTAGGGATTTCCACGTAGTGTATAATCCTTTGGGTAATACCCTGTTATTATACAGTCCATAAATAATAAGAATAGGGGCAGTCAATCCCATTAGTTAAAGGTGTTGTCTCACTACATTGATTCATCTTACCTCATTCCTGTTTTCTTGGTCATTTTTTAAATCAGGGGCATGTTTACTGTCTTCTACTAGGCTGCAGTAGAAGTCAGGTCTGTAGTCTGTAACCAGTGCTGGCAGCCTATCAGGAGAGATCAAACAGGTCTGTAGCTATAGCGACCTGTGGAGCTGATGCAGCCCATACAAGAGGGGATATCTAGCAATAGGTAGAACACTGTTAATGGACATATATTGCAAAGTGACTTGTTTTTTCAAGATCTTTAACATAAAAAGCAATCTTTGTAGTGAGACAACCCCTTTAATTCCCTTAGGACATGGGGGTGTATACCATCAGGAGCTGCTGATTTGTCTATTAATCTTCTTAAGCTGCACTTCTTTCTTGATTATACAGGAAACATTTAAGGTGGAGCTTACCTCATCTCTCTGCCCATTCACAGGAATGCATTTTCCTCAGTAAATATTTTGGATAAAAATCTAGAGTTGTTTCTCATATGAGTAAAAAGAAAAGCAGAGTGTGCCCTAGGGATTTAACAGAATCTGGGACCATGATCTTTTTTCTTGTTTAAACTGTTGGATTCTGTACTACGGCCACATGCAAATACAAATGCTAAAATATTGCTAATAATAATACTATATTACAACTAGGGCCTAAATTTCAAGGTTTGGATTGTAAAACCAAACTTAGCACTAGCTTTCAAATCGCATAAAACCTGTAACCCGCAATGAAATGTTCATCCTCTGCTCCCTTGAGTCCAGACCACAACAGTCATCGCCCTGGAAGAGAACAATACGCAAAAGAGTAGCAATCCGTAGCCCCGAATATCCCCTGCTTTCCAAATGTCTGTGACATCTCGTGTCTGGTGTGCACAGGAGCATACATACATTCAGCCAAAAAAATCAGCAAGACGAGTTTAATTTAAAATGTAATCACAGCTTGTGCATCAGCCTCCCTCTTCTGCTCACTATATTGGAAGCACCAGCCGAAGCGTGTCAGGAATAGCAATCGTACACTGGTTATAACATAACACAGCATCATAGAATATCTGTACTGGAGCACCACCACCCCCACCCCAGCGCCAACACTTGTGTCAATCACTGAGCACCTCTCAGACTCAGTCCCTAGAGTGCCTTCTGCAGCCAAGTGACTGATAGGTGCTGTACCAATCAGAGGCGACTGCTGTGAATGAGATGTGTGTGCAGACAGGGCTACGGGGGTGACAGATGCTCTATGGCAGTCGTCTAAAAGCGTCAAGAGCGTTGTTGCTGCACTATTCATATCAACGCTGACAAATTGTTACATCACAAAGCAAATTGCAGCAAATTCAGTTAAAAGGGATTTGTTTCTGTGATCAGATTGTGATTAGACAATAGAACAGCGAAACATACAGCATAGAGGAATCCTAGATTACATTCAATTTGTTTTCTGAGAAGCTATTCCACATAAGATGGCACAAAGATGCTTTCAGTGATTGTCAATGAGCTTTTAAGGAATACATCTGGTTGAGAAGTACTTTGCATGAAATATTAGGGAAAGCACAGACAGCTATTTCATCTGGTGTTATTATTAACAGAATCACTGCTATTACTAGCGGAAGTACAATCTATACACTAGCTATAGATCATAGCATTCTATATTCTCTTTAATCTGATAGTGGGCATGTTACTACAACCCCCAGCATGTTAGGAGTTATGATATTACTTTGTCTGGGAAAGCTCGAGTAATAGATACTGGCACAGTGTATTACCATTAGCCCTTCACAGGATGAGATCTAGAGGGTGCAGCCTTGTACAAGGGGAATCAGTTGCCTCTGCTTAAAGGGGATGTCCAGTTCATATAAAAAACATCTCCTGTAAACTGTGCTCTTTTTCAGGACTGATTTGCTGCAGTAATCACATGCCTCAGCTTACATCATCATTCTGAGCTGTTCACTTCCAAAGGTTGATATAAACGAGATGCATGTGACCGCTGCAGCCAATCAACGGCTGCAGTCGGGAGGTGCCTTTCTTGAAAAAGAGCGCAGTAAACAGAAGACCAAAGATATCCAGCGCTGGAACGATCTGTGGAGGAGAGTGTCGTTTTCAATTTTTTTGAAATATGTGGCACCAAGAGATTCCTATTTATTGTACGAACCGGACAACTCCCTTAGAGAGATGCCTGAAATAGCCTGGCACCCAACGCTTGTGAAACTATGAATTTTACAGCACGTTTATCAGCTTATTTAATGTATGGAACTTTTATTGGCAACTTTTCTTTGGGCACAGTAAGGCTATGTTCACACGGCTTGACTGCGGGACGTAATTATGTCCCGCAATTACGCCGTGTGGACGGGGGTGGGAGCGGGGGCGGGGGGCCGGCACTTCACTGGCCCATTGACTTGCATTGCAGTAATTCACATGTCACTTATCTCCCCCGGCGGCGGATTCGCTGAGCAGGGAGAGGAGACGTAATCCATAGTTCTCTACGAGAACTGTGAATTACCATAATGAATGGGCCGTTTTCAGTCCGTAATTTGCGCACTTCGGCGCGTAATTACGGACCGAAATACGGCCCATTTTAAGCCGTGTGAACATGGCCTAATACAGCATATTATTTCTGCTGGGAAGAGAAAAAAGACACAAGAAGGTGCCAAACCTCGTGTGTTATCATTACAACGTATAACTAAAAGGCAAATACTCAAACTCCTCACCTGATTGAGTTGTACAATTTGGTGGCACAGCTCACAACAAATTTAATAGATTATCCAACCACAGCAGCCATTTCCGTATATATCGAATTTTTATGCACCAGTTAAAAATAGATAAAATCACAAAACAAAATGTAGGCTCTGAAAGGCAAAAAATAGGAAATATCAGTTCCTATTTAAAAAGTATGGGATAATGAATAGTGTGGTGTTGCAAAACTTTAACAGGTTGTAACCAAAAATTGGCAGGAGAAAACTGTACAACACAACTATTTATTGAAGCTGAATATACTGTATATGTATGAATATTGTTCTTCATTTCAGTTTCAATAAATAGACGATGTATCGTATAGTTTTCTTCTGCCAATTTTGGATTGTAAGCTGTTAAATTTTGCAACAATATCACACTATTCATGATCCCATACTTTTTAAATAGCGCCTTATATTCTCTATTTTTTTTTATTTCATAGCCTAGATTTTGTTTTATTTTATTTTTATAGTATGTGGTGGTACTGGCAGCTGTGTTTAGTATTATTATTTAGGCAACAGCTTGAAAGTGTCATTTAGCCAACCCTTGACACTGATTAGGGCACCATATGGTATGGGGCTCATGTTTAGGCACTGTATTAAATAATTGTTTGTACACTGTATGACCGTGCACCATAAGGATGGGAGCACCAATAGAAGACACTACACAGAACTGTTACAAGTGGCAGAAAACTGCCTCAAACAGCTCTCTGGACTATCAGTTGACAATACTGCACATGAAATGGTTGGTAGCTAGTCTCCTGTAAAGCTGAGCTTCAATTGGTGGCTACTGCTGAGTGTACTGTTAACTGAGAACTTGTGTCTTGTGAGTTTATTGCTTTTTTTGGTAGCATTCAGTCCTGTTTTGGTTAGTTTTCTGTTCCCAGTTAGTTATAGCTCTGTTTGTCTTTAGTTCTCTGTTTCTGTTCTGCCCTCTCTCAGTCTTTCTGTGTGTTTTATTCCAGAGTTCTCTTTGGTAATTCTGTGCTGTTTTAGTTAGGGACAGCATAGCTCACGGACATTGGTAGGGATATTCTCAGGGGTATAATAGGGCCAAGGAGGCTTGGTGTTAGGGCTAGCACTAGGCACAGGTTATGGACAGAGTAAGGGAAAACTACTTGTGAGGGTCAGGTATCTTTTGATGACTTGCTTCTGGAATCATTCTGAAGTCATTAACCTCCCATCTCCATCTGTTCATAGTTTATCTTATTTTCCGTCATCCATTGGTAAGTCCCTACATTTATTTTTAATGGCACTCTACAAGCACTAAAACAGTCAAAGAGGACATAGGAATTTTTGGGAAAAGCATTTCTGCTACTTTGGAATATATGGAAATGTTGAGGTTATGATCAAAACTATAGATGCCCATCTACCAATGGCAAGGTGACCTCAATTCAGCTGGGAACCTACGCTATATGTTACCTCTCTTGGTGTCGGTTCAGACTTCCACATTTCAGGGAGAGCAGATTCCAGCTATAAGTTGATCTGAATAAGAAAAACGTGCAGATGGGGGGAGTGCAAAAACAAAGATGGGGGCCAGCCACTTCCCCATGCAAACAGCCTAAAAACAAAATATGGTGAGCACATCCACCCTGAAAAACAATGTAAACTTTTGACTTTGCAAAAAGTAGTAAAAATGCCTTAAAAAAATCTCTCATTATTCTGGCATTTGGCTCCCTTCCTCATCCCAAACCAATTGAAAACTTGTGGGTCCTTCTTATGATGAAGGAAAATAATACATCTCTCTGAATAGTGTCTAGGAAGCTGTGGTTGCTGCTGAACAAAAAGATGATTGTCAACAGATTAAGAAACTGATTCTATACAGGGGAGTAACTGGCATTCAAAGGGCCCATGGCAAAATAAGATGGGGCCCCAACACTTAATGACAGGAAATCAAGCAGTATTAGGTAGCAATAATTAAAGCTTTAAATATACAGTTGAAACCAGTAGTTTACATAAACTATATAAAAAGACACATATGCATGATTCTCTCACTAAATGACATGGAATCAGATTAAACCTTACTCGTTTTAGGTCAATTAGGAAACAAAATTATTTCTATTTGCCAAATTCCAGAATAATGAAAGATGGAGAATTTTTTAAGGCATTTTTATTACTTCCTGGAAAGTGAAAAGTTTACATACACTAGGATTACTATGCCTTTAAACAATTTAGGACAGCCCATATGATGATGTCATTGTCTTTGGAAGCTTCTGAAGATGCCTTGTTCATCTGTACAAACAATAAGGCTATGTTCACACGGCTTATTTCAGAACGTATTTACATTGGATTGCCGATCGTAAATACGTTCTGAAATCAGTTGAAAATCAGTTGCAAATAAGTGCCACTAAGTGTGGCACGTATTTGTAACTGATTTCCCGACGGATTCACCATCTCCATTCATTGTAGGTGGTGAATCCGTCCGAAAAAATTGACATGCACATTGTTTTTTCCCGTCCGGATTGCCGTCGTCAATCCGCGGCGGAAAACCCAAAACACGAAAATACGCGCCGTGTAAAACGACGAGCTTTTTTTTCTATTGAAATTCAATAGAAAATAGGCTGTTACTTATTCCTGACTGATCGTCAATCCGTCGGGAAATCCGCGGCGAAATAAGCCGTGTGAACGAGGCCTTATACACAAATACAAACAAGATGGGACTGTCCAACCATCATACCGCTCATGAAGGAGACGGGTTCTGGGTCTCAGAAATGACCGTGCTTTGGTCCGACATATGCATATCAAACCCAAGAACAAAAGCAAAAGACCATGAAAAGATGCGGTGGAAGAATGGTAAGAATTGTGTCATTATCCATAGTGAAATGAGTACTGATAACTGGGCGGGAAAGGGCCACTCTGCCAGGAAGAAGCCATTACTCCAAAAAAACCATATAAAAGCCATATTAATGTTTGCAAATGCACACAGGAACAAAGACCAACAGTTTTTGATAAATGTCTGATGGTCTGACAAAACTAAAATTTTACTGTTTAACCATAATGACAGTCGTTACGTTTGGGGGGGAAAAGGGAGAAGCTTGGAAGCCTAAGAACAACATCCCAACTGTGAAACATAGGGTTGGCAGCATGATGTTGCGGGATTGTTTTGCTGTTGGAGGGACTAGTGCACTACACAGAATAGATGGCATCATGAGAAAGAAGACTATATGTCAATACTGACGTAACATCTCAAGACATCAGCCAGGAAGTTAAAGCTTGGGCGGAAATGGGTCTTCCAAATGACCCAAAGCATACTGTCAAACTGAAGCAAAAACAACACATCAAGTCCGTTCACCTAATTAATAATTGTCCCAAGGTGCAGCCAATGCCCAATAGCTTCAGTGCAGGAGAAAAACAAATATACCTTCTATATATCCACATGAGAAAATTCAATTAAGAAAAATACGCTTTATTCGAAAAAATGTTAAAACATTATGCTAAATAGTGCGTGCAACCCATGCATGGTGGAGCTGAAAGAAACGCAACTCGAATGTCTGCTGCTGACGCATTTCGGAAAAAAATACTTAATCGTAGCTAATCAACTGTGTATGTGAGGTGTCTTTAATACTGATGTGCCTCTCTTCTGAAGCCGGCTCATCTTGAAACGTTCCTCGGAAATTTGCTCCTCCTACTCCTGAGGCTGACGCCACCAACGTCTTCACAGTAAAAGAGATTCTGGATATGAAGACGGTCAGAGGGAAGCGTCATTTCCTCATTTACTGGAAGGGGTTCGGGCCTGAAGAAAGGTCCTGGGACCCAGAAGACAATATTCTGGAATGTAATGTTATCCGGAGATTCCTTCAGGCCGGAAAGAGGGGGAGGCCGAAGGGCGGTACTGTCCCTCTGGCAAGCAGTGCCGCGACCCGCATGTCGGCCAGGTCCCTGCCTACTCACCCAGTCGCACTCCTGACGAAGCTCCTGTCTCCCGGCGCGCGTGTCCCCGCTTCCTAGGGTGCGTGCGCCTGCACTGTTAAATTTAAAGGGCCAGCACACCGATAATTGGGCATTGCCGGTCGCTGCCCCTTCCTGATCCTCTTGCCAGATCTTTAGTGCCTCACTGTCTACTGAGAAGGTGTTCTAGTGTCTTGTTCTGATTTACCGTGTACCGTACCTTCTCGCCTCCGTCCCTCGACCACGAACCATTGCCGCCTGTCCTGTCCGTCCTGCCTGTCCCTGACTTAAAGTTTTGTCTTACGAATCTGTACCACGCTACACCTTGGCTGCCGCCGCAAGCAAGTCACATCAGGGGTAGTGACCTGGTAGACTCCTGACGCAGCAAGTCCATTCCGCTTTGCAACGGGGTCTGGTGAATACCAGGAACTACTTAGATTCCGTTCCCTGGTGTGGCTTATACCATCGCTTGCGGTGGTCCAGAGGATCCACTACTGCTGACCGTGACAACATAGAGGATACGGCACGGAGGATCTTAATGCCACTAGTTACAAAATAAGAACAGTGGATAGAAAGAATTTATTAGTGGACAAACATAAAGAACCAAAATTGACTGAGGTAAAAATTACTTTCTCACTACATTTAGTCCGCAATCTAGACAGGTCATCTCTATTATAAAGAAACATCTTCCTCTTCTGCATGTTTCCGAAGAACTGCAAACTAGTTTGCAATCTAAGGTTCAATTTTTGTCCAGACGAGCACCAACACTGGGGTCGATTTTATAGGCCAGTTTATGTAATACCAATCAAACAGAGCATCAGTCTTGGCTAAATGTAACAGGTTATTTCAAATGTGGTCATAAAAAATGTACCGCGTGTCAGTATTGCATGAACTCGGATCATTTTACTTCTTTTGTAACTAAAAAATCTTATAATATAAACAGATTAAAATTTAAAAAAAAAAAAAAAAAAAAAAAAAAAAAATAATAAAAATTAAAAAATTTTGGAAAAATAAAAAAAAAAAATTTAAAAAAAATAAAAAAAAAAAAAAAAATAAATACCTGTTGGCTGGAATGTCAAACAGGACATCATGTATTATTATTATTTTCCATGTTTTTAGTCCTTTATATTTGTGGTATGATTTGTATGAATTTGTTTTTTGCTTTTTTTCATTTTTGTAATTTTTCCCATTCCCTTTTTATTTTTTGTTATTGAGGGAAACGATCAGTGACACATAACATCATCATTGAGACACTTCACATACACTGTTGATTAGCTATGATTAAGGATTTTTTCCAAAATGCGTCAGCAGCTGACATTCGAGCCGCGTTTCTTCAGCTCCGCCATGCATGGGTTGCATGTGCTATTTAGCATAATGTTTTAACATTTTTTTAAAAAACCCAAAAGGTTTCAAAGTGCTTACGGGTAACCAAGTCAAAGTTTTGAAGTGGCCATCACAAAACTCTGATCTCAATCCCATGAAAATTTATGGACAAAGCTAAAAGGAGGTCGACAAGGCGACCTACAACCATGGCTAAATTACACCAGTTCTGTCAGAATTCCCACCAACTATTGTGAGAAGCTTGTGGAAAGATAAAACGTTTGACCCAAGTCATACAGTTTAAGGGCAATGCTACCAAATACTAATAAATGTAGTAAAAATTTTACTTTTTCAAAAGTAATAAAAATGCCTTAAAAAATTCTCTTTTCTCCATTTTTTGCTTTTGGGAATAAAAATAATTTTGGAAACCGAATTGACTTAAAAAAAGGTAAGGTTTATTGGATTTCATGTCAGATAGAGAAAAAACACAAAAATTTTATTTTTATATAGTGTATGTGAACTTCTGGTTTCAACTCTAGTTCTATATAACAAGAGAGCCCAAATAGTATGGACAGGTAGCAGAAAACCTCTATTATCTACAAAATGGAACACTGTTCTCACTCTTCAGTGGGCCCCCAATGGCTGCTACTGCTATAGTTAAGCCTATGACTCTGTGTTATGGCTTATGACTGGCTATACTGGTCACTGATTTTTTTATTTTTAATTCCAAAAACATTTATTTGTAAATGTTGTGTTTTTTGTTTACAATTTTCACTTTAAGGCCTCGTTCACACGGCAATGACTGGGACATATTTCAGGCATAATTCACACCGTACTGCGCTCAAATACGGACGAAATACGTCCCAGTCATTACGGTAATCCACAGTTCTCATAGAGAACTATGGATTATGTCTCCTCTCCCTGCACGCACAATACGCTGCACGGGGAGATAAGTGACGTCAATTATTCACGGCGTATACGCGCCGTGAATAATGAATGTCTATGGGGCCGGTGGGCGACCATGGCGAGACCTGTTCTGAGTAGAACCTGTCTTGTTAAACTGCTGTTAAACTGCTGTATGGTCTTGTCCACCATGTTGCAGCACAGTTTCAGGGCATTGGCAATCTTCTTATAGCCTAGGCCATCTTTATGTAGAGCTACATCATTTTTTTTTCAGATCCTCAGACAGTTCCTTGTCATGAGGTGACATGTTGAATTTTAAGAGACCAGTATGAGAGAGTGTGAGATTGATAACACCAAATTAAACACACCTGCTCCCCATTCACACCTGAGACCTTGTAACATTAATTAGACACATGACAACATGCATATTGGACACAATTTGTCCATTGCCAGTGGATTAGACATTGATTGCTGTGTGTTGAGTTATTTGGAGGGCACACCAAATTTACTCTGTTATACAAGCTGTACACTATTTTGTACTACTACTACTTTTCATTGTAGCAAAGTGTCATATCTTCAGTGTTCAAAAGTTAATTAGGCTGTGCACATCTAAAATATATTTTGAAAAACGTAAGCATAGATGCACACTGAAAAGGCAATAGCATACATCTAATACAAAAATCAGTGGCACACTAAAGACTAAGTAAAACCTCAAGGTATATAGGAATATTGGAAATGCATTACTGCTAAGGAAAATATGAAAACCTGGGACTGTTAGTTTACAGTTTTTGATCAAAGATTGTATTAAGCTCACCTCCCAATAGCGTCAAGGGGTTCCCAGAGCAGGTGAGTCCCTAACCACTAACATGTTACCTCACTAGGAGTCCACTGATTTTTGTATTAGATGTATGCTGTTGCCTTTTCAGTGTGCACCTATGCTTACGTTTTTCAAAATATATTTTAGATGTGCACAGCCTAATTAACTTTTGTAGTCTATTTGAGAAAGGGCAATCTCATTGGCTTGCTGCACTCTGCCGCCTCTTTTAAACCAGTGCAGGATAGTTCAATTGCAAGTTCCTGCCACTCCCTGAGATGTTGAGTCTGAATGGACTCCTAGTGAGGTAACATGTTAGTGGTTAGGGACTCACCTGTGCTGGGATCCCCTTGACGCTATTGGGAGGTGAGCTTAATACAATCTTTGATCAAAAACTGTAAACTAAGAGTCACAGGTTTTTCATATTTTCCTTAGCAGTAATACATTTCCAATATTCCTATATACCTTAATGTTTCACTTAGTTTTTAGTGTGCCACTGATTATTTGTATTAGATATATCTTCAGTGTTGTCCCATGAAAAGATATAATGCAATATTTACAAAAATGTGAGGGGTGACCTCACTTTTGTGACACACTGTAGGTGCAAAGTAAGTTAGCTGCACACTAAGCATATTTCTACACAACATGGTTTTGAAAGGGTTGTCTCACTACAAGGATTGCTTTTTATTTTAAAGATCTTGCAAAAACAAGTCACTTTGCAATATATGTCCATTAACAGTGTCCTACCTATTCTGAGATATTTCCTCTTGTATGGGCTGCATCAGCTCCTCAGGTCGCTATAGCTACAGACCTGTTTGTTCTCTCCTGATAGGCTGCCAGCACTGGTTGCTATAGCTACAAACCTGGCTTCTACTGCAGCCTAGTAGAAGCCAGTAAACACGCCCCTGAATTCAAAGTGAAAACAAGAAAACAGGACTTAGGTGAGATGAATCAACATAGTAAGAAAACCCCTTTAACTATCCCTATAGACCATAACAGAAAATCCGAGCTGTAGTCTACACAACTCGGATTTTCTGAGGTCAGATTTCAAAACCACCATTTTTACAAAAAGCGTAGAACATGCTCAGTCTTCAGACGTATTTCATTCGGAAATCTTCGGAAAATTGACTATTCAGGTCAGTGAGATGACCAAATACGAAAACCGAGTATAAAATGTAGTTCAAATACTCGTCGGATTCCGAATATGAATCCATCGAGCATTTGTCCTTTGTCGTGTAGACACAGCCTCATAATTATATATATATACATATATATATATACATATACATTCTCTGAAGAGAGCCAAACCTCACTTTTACTTCCATAAGTATTCCGGTCTGAGGTTTATTAACATTTTGGAATTACCGGCAGCACTGTAGTTGTTTAATAATAAAATGAATCCTGAAAAATAAAAGCTTGCATAATAATTGTGTACACGGTGTATAATTAATTGTAAGCTGTAAAGCCAAAACAGGCATAACCTTTAAAGTAACATTAGTCCGGCAATGCTATCCATATTTCTATCATCTACCAGTCATACTCGCTCACATACCCATATATACTTGGGTATAAGCCGACTCAGATATAAGCCGAGGCACCTAATTTTGCCACAAAAAAACTGGGAAAACGTATTGACCCGAGTATAAGTCTAGGGTGGAAAATGCAGCGGCTACTGGTAAAGTTCAAAAATAAAAATGGATACCAATAAAATTACATAGGCAGGTATAGGCAGTTTAATGTTCCTCATAGGCAGGTATATGTCCCCCATAGGCAGGTATAGACAGGTAGAGGCAGGTATATGTCCCCTATAGGCAGGTATAAGCAGGTATATGTGTCCGATAGGCAGGGTTTAAAAAATAAAAAAAAATAGTACTTACCTCTCTCCCCCGCTGCTCCAGTGTGCCCGTCTTCTTCCCGGCACAGGCGGCGTGATGTCATCAGGCCACGCAGGCAGCGTGATGACATAGCACTGCCTGTGCCAGATACTCCAGAGTCCTGTTGCAGAGCAGGGAGTGCTCGCTTTCTGCTCCGCAATAGTGTCCCAGAGGAGTCACATACGGCTGAAAAAGCGCTCCCAGAGGAGCCAGAGCCTCTCTTCAGCTACTCTGCTGCACTGCCAGCTAGCTGACCATGTCCCCTGAACACTTGCAGGCCCAGGCCTTTTATAGCCCTCCAAGGACCTGCCCAAAACCTGGCCTAGAACACGGGGAGTAGACACCTACCCAACATGTTGTCTATTCCCGATAAGAGCCGACCCAGAAATAACAATAGACGGCTGCCAACCGTGTACTGTGGCTGACAGCATACGTAAATGGCTCTTATTCCACCAAGGCCAGGTAACCTTGGTGACATGTCGCTTGTCTGTATCCAGTTTTACATCACCTGGTGGCAGCACCATGTGACCGCCTGAGGTTGCCCTGCTACAATATTTATTATGTCCTACTGAAGCCATCTTTTCTCTAAACTAAATAACCCTAATCTTGCTAATCTTTCTGGGTATTGCAGTCCACCCAGGCCTTTAATTATTTTTGTTGCCCGCCTTTGTACCTGTTCAAGCTCTACAATGTCTTTCCTGTGCACTGGTGCCCAAAACTGTACACAATATTCCATGTGTGGTCTAACCAGTGACTTGTATAGTGGGAGAATAATGTTCCCATCATGTGCATCTATGCCCTTTTAATACACCCCATGATCCTATTAGCCTTGGCAGCTGCTGCCTGACACTGGCTGCTACAATTAAGTTTACTGTCCACCAAGATTCCCAAGTCTTTTTTCCATGTGTTTTCCCAGCTTTTTTCCATTTAACATGTAATCATGGAATGGATTTTTCCTCCCCATGTGCATAACCTTGCATTTTTCTGTGTTAAACCTCATCTGCTATTTCTCTGTCGAGGCCTCCAACTTATCCAGATCCCTTTGTAATAACACATTATCCTCTATTGTGTTGATTACTTTACAGAGCTTAGTATCATCTGCAAAGATCGATATTCTACTGTGCAATCCATGTGTAAGATCATTAATGAAAATAGTAAAGCATGTAGGGCCTAATACTGAGCCCTGTGGTACCCCACTAGTTACTTAACTCCCTTAGGAAACAGGAGTATATACCATCAGGACCTGTTGATTTGTCTATTTTAATCAGACAAGAAATATTTGGAGTATATCTCATCCTTCTGCTCATCAATAGGAAGGTCATTCTTCTTGGTAAATACAGTGGAGAAAAAATTGTTTTAAAGGTTTGCTTTCTTCTCATCGCCCTCCACAATAATTCCCTCACTACATTTCAGAGGGCCAACATTTTATGTTTTAATCTTTTTACTATTTACTGTATATAGTTAAAAAATATCTTGGGGTTAGTTTTACTTTTTATGGCAATATGTCTTTCTGTCTCCAGCTTTGCTGCCTTTATCATTATTTTACATATTTAATTTTTTTCCTTGTAGTTTTTTAGTGCCTCTTTAATACCACATTGAGTTTTTCCTGTTCCTAATTATTTTATTACCATAAGGTATGTACCTTTCACCATGGGCACTTAAGATGTTTTTAAAGATCTCCCATTTATTATTTAATAAGCAGAATAAAATTAGCCTTCCTGAAATTCAGTGTTTTTGTGGCTCCGTGACAGAAAACTCTATTGAAGGATAAATGGAAATTTATTATATTATGGTCACTGTTTCCTAGGTGCCCCCCAATCTGAACCTTTGTTACTCTGTCAGGTCTTTTAGCGAATATTAAGTCCAGAAGGGCATTTCCTCTAGTCTGCTCCTGCACCTTCCTCGAGCAGGGCGTGGCCCAGAAACGTCGCGGTGTTGCACACACCTGTGAAGGCTGTAATGGCCGCAGGGTTGAGAGTGATCATGCTCCTACATCTGAAGGAAACTGCTTGAAGATACTCCATGCCAGGAGACCGCTATTCAATTTGAAGATACTCCATGCCAGGAGATCGCTATTCAATCGCAAGTGCTCAATGACTTTTAATTTTTCTAGCATATGTTTATGCATTTTATGGCTGTAAAGTTCGGCATAATAAATTGGTGAAGATTTGTTGAAATACTCTTAGGAGTGATTTACATATATATACCTTATAAGATTTAGAGTGAAATTAAAGGCACCCAAGAGATTCACTCCAGCACAAGCGATTTTGATTAATATAAGAGGTCCTACACAATTGCTTAGAGACTTTCAGCAGATGAACAACATATTGCTATAAGAGAAGGAATACACTGTATACAGCAGCATAATGCAATACAAAATATAGCGTAAATAACCAAGATCAGGTAACCAGGAAAATAACCAATCCTACCATTTACCATTACTTTGTGTGATGTGAACGACATCTTCCTGTAGCTGATCTATCTGGGACTGCAAATCCTGGCCATGATCTGACAAGTTAAAACAAGTTAAAACAACACATATTCTGAAACTCTTGGCATCCATGGTGATGAATCAATAACAAATAATCTATTATCGCTCTATTCTGTAAAATAGCTTTTCAATAACTTTGTATATCTAATAATGTATCTTCTAAGGCTCTACTGGTAGTATTTATTGATCTAGCTACCAGACAAGATAATCTCCCTACAGCCCTAGCAGCATATGCAGGGGACCCTACAAGCATAAGGGTAACCCTAGAATCTCTGACTGTCAATATTGACCCTGGATGATCAATAAATCTCTTAGCACTACACTCCACCCTTGACCATTCAGAATCCATGTATTATTGTCATTATGCCCTTTTTTTCTTCCTCCTATTTTTATTTGCTGACATTTCCCTATCTAATTTGGATTACAAGTCATTTAATAGCATAACTAAGCGGATGCAATATTTTGAGTCTACATATCATATCTTCAGTAAGTAAATCCTCTCCAGTACAGCTTATACAAGCATAATATGAATGGTATTTTTAATTCTGGATCACATCTCTGTCTTTGATCTCCTTATCTTGGACAGACCCCCTATAAATTTTGTCCATAGTTGCAAGGGGGTTGGTACAGCTACCATGCAAGTTTCTAGTATATTGTTAGCAGTAGCAGTTTTTGTCATACATACATTTTCATCAATTGTGCCAAATAAATCCATAGATTCTGTTTAATTTTCTATAATGCCATATTCTCCTTGTCTGGCACTTCCTCTCTTTGTTGATGCAACGATTGGGTAATAATACAGACTATAAGGACCATGCCTGCAATCAACCACCGTCTCCAAGCTTGGATTGGATAACTGCGCACTTCACCAGGGTTTCAAGACTGGCTTATATCCATGCGCGAGAAGCTAGAGCGGTGAGAGCAGAAAGATCACCTGGGATCTACACGGGCGTCCCCGGTCCAAGATGGCTTCTGATCTCACAGCCGCGTTCTCTGGCTTATATCTCATTTGAAAACAAGTGCCTACGTAACCAAGTGTCACGCAAACTGACAGATCAGTATTTTTCCAGTATAAGTTCCCCTTTCAGATGGCCAGTCCTTCTGAGGTTAACCTAGCACTGGAAAAATGCATCACTTGATGAAAAACATCCCTGGCCCTAAGCCATGAACAGCTGTGTTCCCATGATTTCTCCCTAACCATCGCTGGGTAGTAGTTGTTTACACCAGCACAGAGCTATGTGGCTACTTGGTACAACGCTCCCACAACAAAATCATGTGAGAGACCCTGATAACAAACCTCTGTGTCAATGTGCACTGTTTCTCACTAACATTACCAGGAGTTAGGAAATTTAAAGCTTAAAGACTAGCTATTAAGATCTAATATTCTTAAAGAGATACTGTCAATATGGATTCCGGATGGTCAATAAATCTCTTAGCACTACACCTAAGTCTGTGAAATCGCTTTTAAGAACACTCCACCTACTTCTAACATTGTCATTGTCATTGCCAATGTGTACAGCTGGATTCTCATCAGCCCCACCCAGCAATCTCTCAACTCGATCCATGATATGTCGAACCCGGGCCCCAGGTAAATAACGTACTGTTCAATGTTCATCCTGGTCTTTGTGATGTCTTCCCCTATCTGTTCCCCTAATAATGGAGTCCCCAACAACCAGCACCTGTCTAGCCTGCTCTGCACTCTTATTCCCCACCTTACTGGAGCAGATGGGGGTAGTGTCTTGCTGCAGCAGTGATACTTCTGAGTTGACATACCCCCCCATCTGCCAATCTTGCACATTTGTCTGGTGTCCCAGATCAGGACTAGCCTCCCTGTCACTGTTCCCTCTACCATTCTTTCTAACTGTTACCCAGCTAGCTGCCTCATGTCCCTTCACCTCCATGCTGCCATCCTCCCCAGCACCTACCCCTGCGGGTGATTGCTCAGTGAGCAAAAGACTTGCTTCCAAGTTGGCAATGGATCTCAGTGTTGCCACTTGCTCATTTAGATCCAGGATTGCATACATTGCACAGGTTGTGCACTGGACGGCATTGCCAATCAGGGAGTGCATGGGGATATTATAAAAAGAAAGAGATACACAGATTCAAATATAAACATCATTAAAATATTGTCCCTTCTAAAATCCCCAAATCTCAAATCCCTCAATATTAAGTCTGCACACTTAAGCCAAAGACACACTTATGGAGAAGACAAACTTAGGCAGAAGACACACTCGCAAGCTCAGTAACTCGCTCTTTTACTTTTGCTTTAAACCTTTGTTTCCAATGCTGTTTTGCAGTGCTGCTGCAAATCTCTCCTTCAGAGAGCTACAGGTGTCAGTTTCCCAATTTATGTCGAATGACATTTCCCAATATGTCATCGATGGGAGATACTTTGTTGCCTGTGATAATGATGCGATACGGTTAACAGGGTTTACCGAGTCAATTTCTCCCGACCAAGAACTGACACCCGACCTTTTTGTAGAATAATTTATTGGTGAACATAGTAAATTATAGAAGAGTGTGACATGTAGAAAAGGGTCATCCCAATCTTTCTCCCCCAAGTGTCTTAAAACTGTATGAACATAACTATAAGCTTGTAACTAGTAAAAGGGGTTTGTGTTGATTCCTGTGTATTTTATTTTGGCCTCGTTAAAGGTCAGGGGTCATCTGGTCATGAAGTCCATTAGTGAAAAATTCTCTGTACTCCTGTGTCATCACCTGAATTGGCTATGGGCATTGTCATCCTGGAACTGTGGGTTCACAAATGAAAGTAGGAGCGAGTCTTTGTCCATTTTCTCCATGTCGACATGACAAAGGGGTTATGTCTAACCTGTTGAGGGAGGTCTGCATATGGTAAATGTAATAAGTTGGTCAGTGAGAAATTTGGATCAAATTGGGCACAGAGGAGTATTTGTGAAGAAATTGGAGTTCAACAGCCAGTCGCCCACCACCTTTAGTTGAGCCACGAGGTTGTATAATTGGATTTGAGGGAAATTAATACTCCCATGAGAACAGTGTTGGCTTAAAATAATCAAGCTAGTTCTTGGTCTGCGGCCCTTATACATTTTTGAAACATGACCTCTAACATTTTTAGTTCTTTGGGCCTAAGGTGTAGTGTCAATGACTGGAAAAGGTAAAATAACTTTGGAAAAATAGTCATTTTGACCAGATTCATCCTGCCCAAGGATGACAAAGTCAATTTCCCCCACAAGGAGAGTAATGTTTCCACCTGTCCTATAAATGGGGTCGGGTTGTATTTGTGGATTAGGTTACAATGCTTGGGAACCTGGATGCCTAGATAAGCCAAGGAATCCAATTTCCAGCCAAAAGGGAATCTGGATGACCAACTTGGAACAGTAGAGCTCTTGATTTAGCTTCATTATTCCTAAAGCCCGACAGGGAGCCGTAGGTATGAAGGTCCTCCAGAAAAATCTGCAGAGACCGCTCTGGATTCGAGACATACAGTAGCACATCATCTGCTGCGCCAGATATCTTGAGTTGTCTAGTCCCTATTTGTATACTCTCAAATGGGGTGAGTGTCTCCATGTGTCGCAGTAAGGGGTCCACTGAAATTTTAAGAGAAGGGGGACAAGGGACAACTCTGTCTTCAAGTGTTTAGATACGTCCACGACATAGAGTCAAAAGTCTTCTCTGCATCAATGTCGTGACCAGTCTAGTTACTGTGTGTTAGTGGCTATTGAACATCTAATACCTTCCGTTACATGTCTATTCTTAATAAAAGCAAGCTGGGAAGTAGTTAGTATAAGGCCAAGCATTGTTTGGACATGGTCAGCAAGTATTGTAGTTAGTACTTTATAGTCTTGGTTTAATAATGAAATCGATCTGTAGGAGTGTGGTGTGGTGTGCCGGGCTTCAGATGTAGTATTGTCTTTGAGGTGTAAAACTTGTCTGAGTGGATATCCCCATTGTAAATGCCATTAAGATAGGCAGTTAGATATGGGGTCATTTCCTGCTGTAATATTTTATAATAGTCAGAAGACGGTCTGGTCCCAAAGTTTTGTTATTTGAAAGATTTTTGATCATATTTCAAACCACAGCTTCCGTGATCTCAGATTCCAGGAGTTCCCTATCCTCTGAGGTCAGTTTTGGCAACTGTAATCTATTCAGAAAAGACTAAGGGTGACATTTCCGAACACCCCAACTGCAATGATAAGCTATGCGCCTCCATGCACGATGTGCCTCGATTGAGGCTTTACATATGCTTAGCGCAAATCGCGGCACAAAAACATTTCATTGGTAAGTATTAACCCCCTACGGCCCATGCGACGGGGTGCACGCTTATCATTACAAGTATATGAAATGCCCCTCCATTCTGTAAAATTTGTGAAATGTGCCAAATCATATACACTTGTAAGAGTGCAAGCATTTCAATAGGCCATTTTTTTAAGGGCCACAGTGCATCATTTTAGGTGCATTATGTTTACTATGAAAGGTATACATGCCCAGATTTTTATAGGGTGGGATTTTTGGCGCACTTTACCTTATTTTTGCGCCTAAAAAAGACGTAGCACCACTAATTTTCGGACATCTCACCCAAAGTTCCTTGAGAACCATGATCTGTGGTTTCATAGAAATTTGTGAGATGTCGGGTAAGAATGTCTAGTAGAGAGACCCAGTAAAGAGTTAGTGAAGACATGCAACGGTTTGCTCAGGGACTTTATTTTATATGTTTTCGCTAACAGGGATCCAATTAGGAGCAAACTTTTTAATACATGTACATTCATAAATTCTATGATTTCCTAAGATCTCCAAAATAAAAAAACATAAAAAAGGGACAGCTTTCTTATTTTTTCAGTTTTTTTTAAAAAATAAATGTATGTTTTTTTATGGTTCTTACTTAGGGGAACTTATTTTACTAAAAAATTAAACCGGGGTCTATGCTAAAAGGGAAACACTTTAAAAAACCCTTCAGAAGTTATCCCCCCTTACTGATACAGCACAATAGTCAGACCTGCTTTTTCCCGCGCTGTCCCCCTTTTTCTGTAAGATCTTATTTTTTCGATTTTTTATGCTCAAAGTGCAGTTTTCGCCAGAAAAGAGTATGAAAAGGGTCAGTTTTTTTAAAAACTCCGCCCACCTGATGTATCCCGCCCACCTAACGTAAACCTTTACTTTGAATAGGAGAAACATGTAATAAGCCCGATAGGTGGGGCTAATTTGGTGGGGGGCTAACATCTGCTCATGAATAAATTTGAGGTAAATGCTCTAAAAAACAGCATTTACAAAAAGGGACACAAGCTGGGGGCAACATGTCTGTTATGCTTTTGGGTGTCCTCACAAGGGGGCATTTTATGTGACGGTTTCCCCTTTAAAAAACACATGGAAACGAAATAAACTACAGAAAAAAGGGCATCAATGAGCCCCCTGTAAGTGGGTTGAAAGAGATAAATCGTTAGGCCACTTCTTTTTAAAATTGTAGTAAAAAGAGAGGTGGTCCTACATACAATCATGCCCAATTTTCTTTTAGGATCACCGCTGCCATCTATGGGAAGAAGGGTTTTTTACAAATTTTTTTTGTATTAATGGGTTTACAAAACTGTTACAAAACGGAAACATTTCACAAAATCAGGTCCCAAACTAGCCAAAGTGATTTAAAGTGGGCAGGGGACCTTTTAGAACTCCCGTACTTGTTAAAAGTTAAAAAACTTTGGGGCCATTTATTTTGCTGCCCACACAAAAGAGGGTGGGTGTCCCACATAAAAAATTGGCCAATTTTACATGACTTTTTAGGCAGTGGTCCCCCACTGCAGATACGGGTGAAAAGTTAACTCAGTTTCCC